>JAODAL010007546.1:0-62500 GCA_025379985.1 Phyllomedusa bahiana
CAGGGGTGTTCCCTTGCTTAAAAAAACTTTTGGATTGTTGAGCTTTTTTTTTTTTTGGGAAAGTTGCTACTTTATTTGGGAGCCCATAGAGTTAGCGCGGGTTTGTCATTTGTTTCATTTATACGGAGACTTGATTACACCCAGGTGGATTATATTTATTCATCAGTCATTTGGAAAACATGGTCATTCAGAGATCCTCACTGAATTCTGGAGTGATTTTGCTGCA
This sequence comes from Phyllomedusa bahiana, assembly GCA_025379985.1. NCBI lineage: Eukaryota > Metazoa > Chordata > Amphibia > Anura > Hylidae > Phyllomedusa > Phyllomedusa bahiana. Next base: position 227 of record JAODAL010007546.1, read on the forward strand.
CTGAAAGTAAAGGGGCCGAATAATATTGCACGCCCCACTTTTCAGTTGATTCTTCACAAAAAAAAATTAAAATTTTATATCTATATGTTTGAAGCCTGAAATGTGGCAAAAGGTTGAAAAGTTCTAGGGGGCCGAATACTTTCGCAAGGCACTGTATGGCTGCATTATTTATCCTTTTTAAATATTGCTGCCTTTGCTGCTGTTTTAGTTTACTGTCATAAGGTGGAGGGGCGCCATCTCATTTTGCTATGGGGCTCTATGAATTCCAGTTCTGCCCCTGATCAGTCACAATAGCTGAATGCCTGATTTGAATAATAGGCAGCTGTGATATACACTACTAGAAAAAAAGCTTTAGAACACTTCAATTTGTCCAGTCATTTCTGACAGTAACACATTTTTAGTATAGCAAATAACATGACATGATTCCAACGTTCAAAAGTAAGTTAAAAATGTAAAATTAATATTAATTTTTAATCTCAAACACAATACTCTGTTTTTTTTATTTTAACCAAAGGGCTTTTTTTCGAAGAAAACATCAAGTTCAGCTGCTCTCTAACATTAAAAGCAAATGGTTTGAAACTAGATGCAACACAGGACTTTCAATGTTTGGAGATTACGTCCAAATTCTCTTATTCTATATAGCCAGATGACATTATCACTCCCTCTAGGGAAGGATATGGAAAGTTTTGCTTTTCAGGACAGATGTCATTGCTATTGTAATGGCAAAAAGGCAATTAACAAAAGAAGACGGACAATTATATCCCTTAGAAGTGTAAATCTGTCCTACAAAGAAATTGCCAAGAAAGCCAATGAGGCAGTCAGTAAAGTTTCCTATACCATCGAAAAGCACTTGGAAACTGAAAGCAACTCTGATAGAAAGAAATTTGGCAGACCAAAGGCCAAGACAAAATCAGATGACAAATTTTTGAAAGACAACAGTTTGCGTGATCAGCGGCTCAAAGCTTAGAATTTTCAAGCACAACTTAATGCAGCAAAAAGCAAACATTATTCCATTTCAAATGTCTAGAGAAGGCTTCTATTTGCTGGTTTGACAGGTCGAGCATCAGTAAGAAAGACACTGCTAAGACTGTAAAATAAAAAAGACGTGCCTGGGCCAAGCAGCACCTTCTGTGGATTACTGAAGAGTGGAAGAAGGTCTTATGGACTGATCAATCAAAATCTGACATTGTTGGTACATTACACTATCACGGTCCATGCCAATTGCCTGTCAGTCTGACACCAGTTTAGCTTTCTGTCAGCCTGATCCCTGTGTTTCTGTTTCTGCTGTATTCTGCCATTGTACCTGCTTGAAACCTGTGGCTGCCACCACGAGTAGCCACATCAGGGGTAGCGACCTGGTGGTTCCCGCAGCAAATTCCACCCGGCCTTGCGACGGGCTCCGGTGAAGACCGGGGGCCACTTAGACTCCGCTCCCTGCCGTGGTCTGCTACCATACCACCTACGCTCGTGGTGGCCCATTGAGATTTTTTGGGATTAACTGGATAGAAAGGTGAAAATAAAGCAGCAAACAAGTGCAGCACATTTGTGGGAACTTCTGCAATAATGTTGAAAATTAATTTCTGAACAATATCTAAATACAATTGTAGGAAGAATGCCTCAACTGTGTACAGCTGTTATATCAGCCAGAGGTGGCTACTTTGAAGTCAAAAATCTAGATTTAATTTGTTAAAGTAAAATTAATCCAATATTTGTATTCATCTTAACTTGTTTATTTCTTTTTTTCCCTTTATTTCAAAGAACATTTGTCCCAATACACAAGCGCTGTTTTTTTGTGTATTTTGCGCCAAAAATACTCTTGATGCCATATTTTCAATGTAAATGAACTGTCGTACACCAAAACTAAGCGCATTATATGCCAGGTACGATACATTGTAATACGCCTAAAAAGGTGCATTACATATAGTAGCAATGGTACTCTATGGTTCGCGATTGTGCAATGCGCCATTTTAGGCGCAATGCACTTTTTTAGGTGCGTTAAGTTTACTATGCAAGGTATACCAGATGGCAGATTTTTGAGAGGATTGTACTTACAGGAGCACTTTACACTGATTAAATGCGCCTAAAAACTGCCGCGGCGACGCCAATTTTCGGACATGTCGCCCAAACTGTGTAAGGGTGAATTCATACGGCATCTTTGCAGCGTATAGCGGAGCGTACTGTGTGCCTTTATCTGGCAGGTGTTTTAGAAGTACGCGCTAGCCAACACATACATCTAAAACGTTCTGTGCCGGCTCCCACAGACTTACACTCTATGCACCAACATGTCACTTCTTTTTCCCGGCACTTAATACGCATCAGGGAAAACTGCGGGTAAGCTTAGATCTCAATGAAATCTATGAATTCCCATATTTGAACATTGGGGAAAACATGTGAACTATGTGATGTTTTATTGCACTTTTTGCTAAAATAGGAACTGTGGCTGTTCATGATATGTCTGCTATAGTTCATAATTGGGTTCCCTGTGATATAACAATCCTGGGGCATCTTCTTTTATAACTCTGTGTTGTGCTGTTCCTGTTATTTCTTCTAGCAATGTATTTAATTCAGTGCTGACAGTCATGTGCAGGGACACACCCCTTTGAAAAATGGAATGGTAACACCCATCTGACAGATTCAGTAATACATTTCTAGGAGGAATAACAGAGGAACAGCACAACACAGAGATATAAGAGAAGATGCTCCAGGAAAGTTATTTCAGAGGGAATGCAGTATTTACTAAAACAGACATGTCGGAAAATGTCAGAGGTCCTCTTTTAGGCTATGTCTCCACTGCACGTTTTCATTAGTTTTTTCAGCATTTTTCATTTTTTGAAACTGCTGAAAAAACGACTGAAAACAGATCCCATAGACTTTAATAGTAAAAACGTTCTGTAGTCTCCACAGAACATTTTTTATGCTCATTTCTGCTTCAGCTCTTTTTTTGAAACATGTTGCAAAAAACGACAGAGCAGGGCAGAAAACTTTTATTGAAGTCTACGTAAACTGACGGATGTTTCTTGGCGTGTTTTTTGGTGTGCTTTTTGCAGAAATCCACAGCAAGTATAACGTTGTGCATTTCTGCAAAAAAAAAAAATGCACCAAAAAAATGTAAAACACGGTAAGAAAATGGTCGTTTTTCTGCTGTTTTTGACATGCACTGGACGATAAACTCAGTTTTTTGAACGGTTTTAGGATTTGGTTTTCAGGGAGTTTTTGGTCCAATGCCTTGTAGACCTAAGCTAAGTGCTCCAAAATAGTTCACAACTCTCTCCTGCATTAACATAACTTTTTATATAACAAGAAGTCAGAAAAACACAAACAATATAACGTCAATTATACCATGCAACATATTGTTAGCAATTGGGAAACAAGTTTCAGGAAGTGACAAGAAGGACAATCATTGACTTCCCTATTAAACATACAAGTTGCTTTATTTTGTTCCTATACTGTTCTGTTGTAATTGTCAGTTTAACACATATTCAGATATTGTAATGTTGTCATAGAAAGCATTCGCCATCATATCAGTTCCTTAGAATACAGACTTCACAATGGCAATTACTGATTTCTAAAAACATGTGTGCAAAAGAAAAAAGCAGGAGTTACCCACAGCAACCAGGTCTTTTCACTGTTTTCATTCTGCTATGGACAGCACCATTGGTTTTATTTACACCCATGTTTAAGAACACCGAATTTTAATTACAATTAAACTGAAACATTTTATAAAATAATTTAAAATTGCATGTAAAGAACACAGACCATAACCGTAGTCTCTGAATGAAGGTGGCCATACACTTTCAATAGCTTAATGAAGAACTATTTTCTCCATAAACATGCACACTCAGCTCAGCCAAGGGTACCTTAATGGGGACAGAGGAATAAGCCACTATCAGATACTCCTGGTGGCCATTTATTACTCTTGAGAACAAAACAAGTCAGAACATCCCCTTGCACTACAATTTTAAATGGCTCACCAAAATCAGCAGGTTTTCCAATTTTGCACATAGGTTTAGTGGGGCACTAAACCTGTGGCTCCTCCTGAGATGTTTTAGTACATTCTTGTATTCCTCATGAAATAACAATTCTGGAGCATCTTCTCTTATAACACTGTAATGTGCTGTTCCTCTGTTAGGGTATGTTCACACGGCTTAAATTGCCACGTATTTCGATGTGCATTTCGGCGCCTATTGCGCATTATATGCTGCGAAATGCGCTCCACAATTACAGTAATTCATAGCTCTCAGAGAGCTATGGATTTCGCGTTGTCTCTCCGGGCGTACAATACGATCGTATTGTACACGCGGGGGGAAAATTGACATGTCAATTGTTTGCGCCGCTTATGTGTAATTGCTCAAATGTAAAAGAACAAGATACAATGTTTCTATGTCAATTACAATCACTGTTCTCCATCAGAATTATTCAGATATGGATATGCTTACTGTAAAAAACAAGTTTAAGACATGACGTGAGCAGACTTTAAAGGGGTTTTCTCGCTACAAATATTATGTCTGTAAAGATGGGAACAGTAAAAATAAGCAATTGGTATGTATTACCTAACTCATTTAGTATAGTAGCTATGAGTTAATCTGTATGTTCTACACCTGAAACTGCAGCCTGGGGGGGTCGGGCCAGGCCCCCTTTGTTGTGATGGGCTGCCTGATATTTAGTTCAACCCCCTGGTCAGGACACACCTCCTGTGCTGTGATTGGCTGTCCTGTGCTCTGTGTGCTTACTCCCCCCTGAGCTGTGTCAAACTGAAAATTAAACTGGATCTGGGCAATGCTAGATTCCCTCCACCCACCCATATAACATACGTATAATACACTAGACACAATGACAAGATGTCACTTAATATGATATTAGGGGGCTGTATGTATAACGGTTTACACCAATGCAGGTATTCTGGTTACACAGAGCTTGTGGAGCCTGAGAGGGAGGTGACAGCTCTGCAGGCATGAAAACTAACCACTGCAGGAGGTCTGCAGAGCTGTTACATCCTCTCTCTCACACAGAATGAGAACTGGGGAGGAAGCAGGGAGGGGGTGTGGTGATATAAAAATTCGTCAGTGAGGGAAGACACATCTACCGGAAGGAGAAACGCACCCTTAGATTTGAATCTGTAAAAGAGAGAAAATGTGAAGATGCCTGCGAAAGCCTGTAGTGAGAAAACCCCTTTTTATACGTGCATATGTCCAGACTTAGATGCTGGTCTGTGTATAAAACACACAAAAATATAATAATATGCACTTTTACCTGTAACGGTCAGCTAAGAAGTGGATCCTCTGGACCACTACAAGCAGTGGTATAAGCCACGTCAGGGAGCAGGGTCTAAGTTGCTTCCTGGTTTACACCAGAGCCTGCCACAAGGTAGGTTGGGCGTGCTGCAGCAGGAGACTACCAGTTCGCTACCCTAGGCCCGATTAGCTTGTGGTGGCAGCTCGGGTGCTGTGTGGTACAGAATCTGCAAGCAAACTCGTAGTCAGGTACATGCAGAAAGGTCAGGGCAGGCAAACATGGTCACTGGTCAGAAGCAAGGGGTCTGGTACAAAGAATAGACAGGACACTATAAAGAATGCTTCCTCTAAAGGCATGGCCAAGAGATCCAGCAGGAAGCGTAGGGAGTGGCCAGAAGATATAGGGTCAGTTCCCAGTAATTAGCCAATTACTGGCACACTGGCCCTTTAAATTTCACTGAACCAATGCATGCGCGCCTTAGGGAGTGGTGAGGCACACATCGGCAGGCAGAGATGCGCTGGGAAGCAAGAGTGTGGAAAGGTAAGAACAAGACAGGTGCAGCGGCCAGGGACATGTGAGTGTGCCCGTGGCCCAACGTGCGGGTCGCGGCACCACTCATAACAGTAAAACTCCTTGGGCCTTCCCCCCTTTTTTGCCTGAAGAAATCTCAGAACAAGGTCCTGGTCAAGAATTTTGGCCTCCAGTTCCCAGGATCATTCTTCTGGCCCAAACCCCTTCCAGTCAATGAGAAAGTACCCCTTCCCTCTAAAAGTCTTCATGGCCAGAATCTCCTTTTCCTCAAACAACTGAGGATTTGGCTTCAGGAGATGGAAAAATGTCCTTTTGGGAGAAGCAGTTGAGGAGGTAGACATGTAAGGAGTTCGGGATGTTTAGAGATGGAGGCAGGCAGAGCTTGTAGGCCACTGGGTTGATGCATTGGAGAACCTTGAATGGGCCCAGGAACCATGGACCCAACTTATAGCTGGGGATTTTCAGGCGTACGTACTTAGCGGACAGCCACACCTTATCCTCTGGAGTGAAGATGGGAGGAGGTCTTCTCCTTTTCTCTGCTTGAGACTTCATGCAAGAGGATGCTTGTAATATAGCTGTGAGGGTTCGGTGGATTCGCTGGACCACCGCAAGTGATGATAGTTAAGCCACGCCAGGGAACGGAGTCTAAGTAGCCCCCGGTTTTCACCAGAGCCCCCCGCAAAGCGGGATGGACTTGCTGCGGCGTGAGGCTACCAGGTCGTTACCCCTGACGTGACTTGCTTGCGGTGGCCGCCGGGGTACTGCATGGTACAATGACGTAATCCAGAGATGTAGTCGGGGACAGGCAGAAGGTCAGGGCAGGAGGCAGAGGTTCGTGGTCAGAGACAGGCAGACGGTCAGGGCAGGCGGCAAACAGGCAAGGTCAGGAAACGTAGCGGAACGGACTGGTACACGGATAATCAATATGGACTCTAAACACTCTCCAAACGCACTGAACGCACACCAACAGTCTGGCAAGGAGTGCTGGGGGCGTCTACCTTATATAGGACCAGCGCCCGGCAATAGGCCAATTACCGGGACACTGGCCCTTTAAATCTAGAACAGCCGTCGCGCGCTAGGGGGCGGGCATGCGCACGGCGGCCGGGACGGACAGGAGCAGCGTGCACTGGAGCAAGGCCAGGTAAGAGAGCTGGCATGGGGGCTGGAGGAACGGGGTGGTCGCGGGTGAACGCGATGCCCGCGCCGGACCCCCAGCTTGCAGTCTCGAACTTGGGTATCCACAGTGGGAACAACAGACGAGACTGCAAGAGGGAGGGGGGACAAGGGTATTGCCGCAGACAATATAGAAGGGTGAGGCTACAGCCGAGTCGGACTCCAGATGGTTATGTGATCATTCCGCCCAGGTTAGAAGGCTGGACCAGTCATCTTGGCATGCTAAGACGAAGTGACACAAGTAAATACCCAGAACTTAGTTCACCTTTTCTACTTGTCTGTTGGTTTGGGGATGATAGGCTGAGGAGAAGTCTAATGTGACCAAATGGCGGTAGCAGAGTGAATGCCAGAATTTAGAGACGAATTGGACCTCTTGGTCTGAGACAATATGCCAAGGAAGGCAATGCAGGCAGAACATATGCTGGAAAAAGTGGCCGGAAAAATGAAAATCCAAAGGGAGACTGGGCAGAGGTACGAACTGGGGCATCTTCGAGAACCAGTCCGTAACCATCTAGATGACGGTGTTGTTCGAGGAGGGTGGTAGAACAGTAATGAAGACAATGGCTATACGGATTTAAGGACACTCCGGAATGGGCAAGGGTTGCAGAAGGCCAGCAAGTCTCTCACAGGGAGTCTTGTTGCAGGCACACGTAACACAAGAAAGAACAAAGTCCTTAACATCAGGACCCAGGTTAGGCCACCAGTAATGGCGAGATATGAGCAAACAGGGTTTTTGGACTCCACGATGCCCGGCCAGCAAAGAAGAATGTCCTCACTTTAGAATTATCTTCTTTAGAGCAGGTAGTATGAATGTTTTCCCTGGAAGAATATCTTGGAGATCCATGGGCGCTGCTGAAATCAGGCATTCAGGAGGAACGATATGCAATGTTGTGGAGTCTAGGCTAGCTACATCAGGGGCACAGTAGAGAGTATCAACTTTGATACACTTCAGACCGGCAGACAAGAATATCAGGAAATAAAATCTGTAGAAAAAGAGGGACCACCTAGCTTACCGGGGATTCAAAGCGTTGTGCTGTCTGAAGATACAACAGGTTTTTATGGTCTAGTAAATGGCGCCATTCTTCCAGTGCCAGCTTAATGGTCAGCAGTTCTCGATCCCCTAGAGTGTAGTTTCTTTCAGGGGACGAGGCATCCACTTTCAGGAAGAAGGGTTTCTCAGGGTCGGGCCTAGACAAGATAGGTGCAGAAGCAAAAGCAGACTTCCAACGAGAGAATGCTTCTTCCACCTTGGGTGTCCAGGACTTGGAAAGCATCACAATAGGTGCCACCACCATGGAGAAGTACGGAATGAATTGTTGGTAATAGTTGGTGATTCCCAGGAAGCACTGTTTGGCCCGTAAACCGACTGTTTGCAGCCATTGCAGGATAGAAGACAACTGGGCAGGATCCATCTGAAGTCCATTATCGGAGACAAGGTATCCATGGTCTGTTCAAAACAGCATTTTGCAAGCTTAGCATAGAGTTGATTGCTTCGTAGGCCTCTTAGAGCCTGGCACACATAGGCATGATGAGCTTCAAGACTAAGCATGTAAATCAAGATATCATCCAGATACACGACAACACACAAGTACAGGAGGTCTCTGAAGATCTCATTAACTTATTCTTGAAAGACGACTGGAGTGTTGCAGAGGCCGTAAGGCATCACCAGGCATTCAAAATACCCATCACAAGTATTGAAGCCAGTCTTCCATTCATCACCTTCATGAATTTGAAGCAGGTTGTAGGCCGCCTCCCCAAGTTCAGTTTCGTGAAGACTCTGTCTCCACCAAGACAGTCGAAGAGGTCAGATGTCAGTAGCTATGGATATCGGTTCTTAACAGAAATCTTATTGAGGTCCCAATAGTCAATGCAAGGGTAAAGAGAACCATCTTTTTTTACCCACAAGATATAGGGTCAACACTCGGTAATTGGCTAATTAGCCTTTCTGGCAGGCAGAGACACGCCGCGAAGAAAAAGCGTGAAAAGGTGCATTAACCAAAGATATGCAAGTGTGCTCACAGACCGACATGCGGGTTGCAGCGCTACACGTAACAGCACCTACATAAGAAATGTGCCAGCCAGTGTGTATATCCTCTTTAAAAGTAAGCAAACAATACAATATACAAAATGCATACGAACAAACACATACAATTATAATAATATAATAAGTAGTGATAAAAATAAATAGTACTTTGCAAACTCTGCTTATTTTATATATGTAATGAGCTTTAATAAATAGATAAAAAAAAACATAATGCATACTAACTCATCACATTTTTATAAAAAATGTCCCCAAAATTATGAGAGAAAATATTAGAAGCACCACATCCTTAAAAGGTTAAATAATAATAATTGCAGCCTATTCCCATAACATTATAACATAAATCCACAGTGACATGGTTTTTGAAGAGAAAATGAATTCTTCGGTGGGCGGACTCGCGCACCCCTGGATACCCCTTCCCTTTCCCCCCTCGTTTCCTTTTTTTTTTTTTTTTGCGTCCTTTTGCCCTCTCCGCCAGGGTGTTACCAGGATCATATCTGAGTATATTAGATTTCACGAAAAGGAACTGCCTTATTCCTAACATTATCTGCCTTGATGTCTGACTCTTATAGCAATGTCTATTAGGTTCTGAACATGTTCGAACTCTGCTCTTTTGTTCTATAATTTTGTCCGGCATGGCATGCTATTTTATGCAGATCTACATATTTACAGACTGTAAGTGCATTTCTATTCTCCCTCATATCCACCCTTTCCCCAGTATCCCCCTTCCCCACTCCACCCCTGATCTCCCTTTGTTGCTCCCCCATGTTGGGGGTATTGTTTGTTTGTACCTATTAATCTGAAAGCACTAATAAAAATAACGTTAAAAAAAAAAAAAAAAAAAGAAGAGAAAATGAAACTGAAAACAACAGCATCAAGCATGTGCCTTATTGATAGGTAATACGCATTATAAACTGTAATAGCACTAGTGTCTATATTATCAAAAAATAACCCATAATGAGTATATGCCAAGGCTTAGGAGAAGACCAGGACATGCACAAACAGCAGCCAACTAATAATGAAAATTAAAGGGGTTTTCTCACTATAATGATCAGGACGCAGCTAGTTTTGACCTTCCTAACAGAGCCCCATTTTTTAAATCTGATGTGTATGTGGGAATAACTTTTTGATACTTTAATGTATCCATGTAATTCAGAGACTGTTTTCTCATAACACATTGTGCTTTAGGTTAGTAAGAAATTTTGGTCTACTCTATACAATCCTTGTTTGTTTTTGAAAAATATCAAAATGTTGTGAAAAATTTGAGTGTAAGACAGATAGTTATACCACACAAAATAGTTTGTGGCTAGGAATTACCGTAAGTCTACTTTATATTGTTATAATTTTTTTAAATGTATTTAGCATTTTATAGGAAGTTAGGCAACTTACAAGTTTGATAGCAATTTTTAAAATTTTTAAAAAAAATTACAAACACAGATGTTTTTAGGGACTACAGTGAGTCCCCGACTTACGTCTTTCCGACTTACGTCTGTCCCCTAGTTACGAACGGGGACCGGAACGACGCAAGCCAGGGACCGCTGATAGCGTCCGGGCGCTGCAGTGGCCTGGGCGCTGTCAGCAATCTTCGCAGCTGCATGCGACTCCTGAGAGAGCATGCAGCTGACTCTCCGGTCCCCGGCGGTGTCTTTCCGGAGCGCATAGAGCCGAAGCCTCTATTGCGGAGCAGAGAGCGAGCGAGCGCTCCCTGCTCCGCAATAGAACTCCGGAAGGTTGACTCTCTGATGGAGTGCCACAGGTCCTCCTTTACCCTCTCCCGCATCTACAGTATACTTAGGAGTTGGGATGGGGAATTGAGGAGTGAGACACCCTTTAGAAGGTGGGAATGTTTGTTTGCAGACCCGGAGATACCAGACAAAATCCTAAGCGGTCTTCGTAAGGTACGTAGGGAGGTGGTTTGCGAGTTTTGGAGGGAAACACAATTCAAGATCATACATAACGCATATTATGGTTTTAATCTCCCTCCGACCCGCAAATTTCCAAATAGAAGCCAAGCATGACCTAAATGCAACGCCCCCTCCACCACTATATGGCACGGAATCTGGTCTTGCCCCTCTACCCAAGCCTATTGGGACCAATTTATCTCCTTCGTTCAGAAGCATTGGCAAATTAGGCTAAACAAGAACCACGATTTACTCATCTTCCACTACACAAGACCCCCGGAGGACCTGAACCTGGGGGATGCGACACCTCCTGCTCTACATAACACGCCAAGCATCATACACATAGCGATTTTGGTTGCCAAACGATGTCTCTTACTATTCTGGCTTAAACCCCAGACACCCCCCATGTCTCTGTTGGTGGATAATTTGAAGCAGTACTTGGTGGTCGATAAGCTCGAGGCGGAGCGCCACAAGGAGCAATGTACAGAGAAATTTTTTAAAAAGTGGAAACCTCTCATCCTTTCGCACTTCTCCAAAGGCGAAATATCTAAGCTTATGTTTTTGTTTCGCCATACGGGTTGGTATGCAAGAGAGGCTCTGTCCGGCTCCTTGGGGGCACTGCAATACAACTCACCGCCTCCCCTAACGTGAGACATGGGTCGGGGCAACTTGCCTCCCATTCTCCCTTGAACCCTCTGACTGCTGTACCCTCTGACTGCCGTCTCCTTTGCTGTCGCTGATCCCGCCACTAGACGGACGGACGTGGACTCCGGGCGCCCCCTATCCTATTGACATTCTGTTGACACTCTGCTGTTAATTTGATGTACAGGTATCGAATGATGAGCTGCTACGCGATTCCTGGAAAAGGACTGACACAGTTATAATTGCATCAACTGCTTGTGCTGAGACCATCCATCCAGTATTGGTTTTGGTTTTAGTTTAACTAATTTCTCTTCTTGATTTAATCTCAGGTTTTTTCACCTTGTCCATTTTTGTGTAATTGGGTTGACTATACTCGTTGACCTTCGTTGCATAAGTATGACCTAGGCTGTATAACTGTATTAATTGTACTCACTGATTTCTTTTTTCTATGTTTCTTTGTATTGTGCTCAGAAACCTTTAATAAAATATGTTTAAAAAAAAAAGAACTCCGGAAGGCTGCAAGCAGACATGCGACCTTCCGGAGTCTCCGGCACAGGCAGCGTGCGATGTCATCACGCTGCCTGCGCGGCCTAATGACATCACCGGCCTGTGCAGGAAGACAGAAGCCGGAGGTGAGCAGCGGGGAGCGGGAGAGCGGGGGACTGTGGTGAGGATCTGTGTTTGTTTGTTTTTTTAATAAGCTCTGCCTATAGCTACCTATGGGGGACATACCTGCCTATATATGCCTATGGGGGACATACCTGCCTATTGCTACCTATGGGGGACATACCTGCTATACCTACCTATGGGGGACATACCTGCCTATACCTACCTATGGGGGACATACCTGCCTATAGCTGCCTATGGGGGACATACCTGCCTATAGCTGCCTATGGGGGACATACCTGCCTATAGCTGCCTATGGGGGACATACCTGCCTATAGCTACCTATGGGGGACATACCTGCCTATACCTACCTATGGGGGACATACCTGCCTATACCTGCTATGGGGGACATACCTGCCTATACCTTGCTATGGGGGACATACCTGCCTATACCTATGGGGGACATACCTGCCTATACCTGCCTATGAGGGACATATACCTGCCTATGGGGGACATAACTGCCTATTACCTGCTATGGGGGACATATACCTACCTATGAGGGACATACCTGCCTATTACCTGCTATGGGGGACATATACCTACCTATGGAGGACATACCTGCCTGTACCTGCTATGGGGGACATATACCTGCCTATGGGGGACTTACCTGCCTATACCTGCTATGGGGGACATATACCTGCCTATTGGGGACTAACCTGCCTATACCTGCTATGGGGGACATATACCTGCCTATACCTGCTATGGGGGAACTATACCTGCTATGGGGACCTATACCTGCCTATACCTGCTATGAGGGACCTATACCTGCCTATGAGGGGACATAGACCTGTCTATACCTGCTATAGGGGACATATACCTGCTAAGGGACATATACCTGCCTATAATTACACACCATACAAATAGACCATACACCATACATGTACTAAATATATTGGTTCCGACTTACATACAAATTCAACTTAAGAACGAACCTACAGTCCCTAACCCGTATATAACCCGGGGAATGCCTGTACTTCAGTTTAGATGTGGAATTGAAAGGCTTATAATTGAGACATCCCTATAAAACATCCCATTTAAGAAACTACACCCTTCAAGGTATTTATAACATCACTTAATAAGAAAACTGGAGGTAAAAATCTCAAAATTTCATTTTTTTGCAGATTTTCAATGTTAATACATTATTTTATAAAAAATAGTATATGTTAGCAGAGAATCATAACTCAATATTACGTTCTCTGAATCTGTGGTTTTAGAAATATATCATATGTGGCTTTAGTATGTTATTTGGCTCAACCACAGGCCTCAAAATTCAAGGAGCACCTATCGGATTTTGGAGCTACCATTTTGTTATATTTTCTAGGAACCATATCAGGCTTGCTGAATTCATGGAAGGGTGTAGTAAGTATATTGACCCCATAGGTGTTTCTCAGAAATTTTTAGAATTAGGCCGTGAAAATGAAAAAAATGACATTTTTTTCAATAAATTGCACTTTTAGCCCCAAATTTTTAATTTTCACAGAGAATATAGGAGAAAAAGCATGACAAATCCTCATACTCAATTTCTCCTAAGCATGACAATACCCCATATGTGTTTATAAGGTACATTTGAACACAAGGTGAGTTTCAGAAAGTAAGGAGTGCTTTTTGGCATATGAAGAGCAGAATAAGCTGCATGTTGCATTAGCAGGGCCTACCCAATTACCAGAACAGAGGAAATCCCCCAAAGTAAACCCATATTGGAAACTACACCCTTCAATGGATTCATCTAGGGGTATAGTATGCATTTTGAACCACGAGTGTTTCTCAGAAATGTTAAGAAATAGGCCGTGAAAATAAAAAAAAATTCAATAAGTTTCGCATTCGGTCTCAATTAGCAGGGTCCCCCAAGTACCAGAACCGAGGAAATGCCTCAAAAGTGATGCCTTTTTGGAAACTACAACCCTCAATAAATTAATCTAGGGGTATGCATTTTGACCCCACAAATGTTTCACTGATTCTTGTAGAAATAGGCCATGAAAATGAAATATTTAATTTTTTTCAATAAATTGCAGATTTTGTTCCAAATTTTTAATTTTCACAAGTAATTCAGGAGAAAAGGCACCCCAAAACCTGTGGCCCAATTTCTTCCAAGTGTGGCAATATCCTATATGTGGTCATAAACTATATTTGGGACACATGGTAGGTATCCAAAGGGAAGGAGTGCTATTTGGCTTTTGGAGTGAAGAATAAACTGAAATGGTCATATGCCCTCAGGTTGCATTAGCAGAGTCCACCAAGTACCAGAACACAGGAATACCCCAAAAAGTGACCCCTTCTTGGAAACTACACCCTTTGACAAATATATCTAGGTGCAAAGTTTGCATTTTGATTTCACACTTTTTTTTTTAATAAATTATGCATGTAGAGGTATAAGGTGAAAATCATAATTATCCTGTATTTATGCCACACCTTTTCACAATAACATCAGCACAATATTTGCAGAAAGTGAAAAATTTAGGGCCACATGTATGAAGCTGTTTAGGTCTAAAACTCACTCTTTTGCCCATAGTAACCTGAGTTTTAGACCTAAACAGGTTCATACATGTGGCCCTAAATTTTTTATTTTTCTGCCATGTCTCCTTATTCTAGGGACACCTCACGTCACCCTATTATTTGTTTGGCCCCTTTTACACGCAATAGAGGAGACATAGTGGCTTTGTGCTGGGCACACCTATTTTGTGAAATGCACAGCACGTGCTGACAATTGAACATGCTATGATATGAACTAAAATTATGAAACACCCAAAAGTGACCTCATTTTAGAAAGTAAAATGAAAGGTGAAGAATTCCTCTTTCAATCCAGCAGGCATATGACATGGTGGGTCACCCAGATTTCCCCACAGTGCAAGGAAGCATTTGTTTTGAGCAATGGAGAAAAAACGGTTTGGAAAACTTAATATCATTAATAAACAAGCAGGAAAATTTTTTTATACATTTGGTGAGTTTCAAGAAAAATATCATATTGATCAGTCACAATTTTTGGCATATAAATAAATCACGAGTTTAGGATGCATAAATGAAATAATGCTGCTTTTCTCTGTCACTTCCTGGTCAAGTTGTCTATAAATAGCATGTGAGCTTTGTGTATTCAGACCTCTGTTAATTAGATACATCTCCTGCTGTCAGGACCAGGAAAGCGTCTGAGTTAAAGTAAACAGCAGTAATTACTGGCTCTTGTCTGAAAGATCAGACAACAAACAAGCTCTCACTGTCCAGAGTTCTGTGCTGAGCGACCTGTGTGATAACATCACTCCCTGCTATCAGATAGAACAAACAGCAGTAGGAGAAGTACACTGGTCGGTCACTTTGGGAACCAGAGAGAGCACAGAAGGTGATAAAATCACTTGTAGCTCCTTAACAACAAAAAATGAACAACGCAATATATTTGGAAAACGTCTTCATTTAGTGTTCCCTACATATTGAAAGCTAATCAATGTAGCGAGACAACCCCTTTAAGTTTATTATAAAACAAAACGGAGCTGACATTATTTTTTGCTGCCATGGAACAATGAAAGAATAAGCCCTCTAATGGAGTATTTTGTCCACAGGCTATGGCAAGAATTTCAACCAAAGGTATTTTAAAAGGTATTTAAGGGGTAATTAAGGGTATTTTTTAAAAGGGATAATTCCATAAAAAAAATTCACAAAGCAATATCTAACTATTATATGTAATTAAAAGAAAAAAATGTCTGGTTGTTTTTTTAATCTAATTTTTTTTTAGTGAGGATTGCTTGGTGGCTCTCCTCCAGGTCCACTAAGACCTGAGAGAGGTAAGTGTTACCAGCAGGAGCTGATAAAGAAAGCTGCAACCCCACCCCTCCGACAGGTGTAGAAAAAGACTAACCTTTTAGGAGTTATGTGACAGAATACACTGTGGCTCTAAAATGGCCGTGAGAAGTTACCGAGGGCCATGGCGTTTTCGTTTGTTCAGTCCGGCTTTACAAAAGTTGTTTGTTTTTTCCCCATTGATGTAGCCATATGTGGGTTGTTTTTTGTGATGCAGCTGTTTTGGTGACTACATTTATTAGTTTTTTTTTTTTATTTTTGACTTCCGAGAACCATAACTTTTTTCCATCGACTTATGAGGGATTGCTTTGGCAGGACAAGTTGTATTTTGTTATAGTACCATCTAATGTAGCATATCAATTATTGGAAACACAAAAAGTACTGTGGGGGGGGGGCAGGAAAAAAAGCAATCTATAATTTTTTTTGGTTTTTGTTTTTATAAAAATTTTTTTATTATATTTTATGTGACGCAGTTAGTGGTGTTGGTGTTTATATATATATATATACATGTGCCGCAACCCTGCCAGTGGCACCCAGGTTTGCATATGTTTTTTCAGAAATGTTTTTTTTGTGCAGAACCATACGTTGTATTTGGCGTATATTGCTTTTAATCTATATGGGGAGGACGGGGTGCCTCCATTTTGGTTTCCTGCACCACGCCCACTTTCACAGGCTGTTATAAGAGTGCAGCTTGCAGGTTTGGTGTTTTTTTTATTTTCTTTCTCTCTGGATAATGGAGGTCGGTTGACCCAGTGAGAGGCCTGGATTTGGCTCTATTGAGAGTTAAAGATAGCGTAGGACTGCCCGACCTGAGATCACGTTGTAAGTTTGTGGGCGGCTTAAGCATTTTTGATCAAAAATATGTGAACCAAGAATCTCAAAGTTTTTTCTTGTTTGTATATAGTTCACCATGCAGTATAAATGACATAACTATATTTTGCATGTAACTACAATTCCAGCGATATCAAATTTATATTGTTTTTATGTTATTTTACTACTTAAAAAAATCTGCCTTGCATCACTGTCTTCTCAAACCATTAGAGGGATTATCTAGGAGTTTGACCCCTTAACGACAGCGCACTGTCTTTTGGCATCAGCTGGTGCGGGTCATTCGTCTACAGCGACGTCTTTTGGCGTCGCTGCAGACTTAGGGGTTTGTGGCACCCGGCGCCGCAACTGCGCTGGGATCGGGGCTGTACTACACAGCCCCGATCCCAGAGCATGTCCTGTGAGCACCGGGGAGCAGAGAAAACCTCCGCATCCTGGTGCTTTAACCCTTTGATTGCGGCGGATCGTCACCGCAGCGCAATCAAAGGGTTCCCCTGCTCTGTCGAGTGATCGGAAACACCCGGTGAGTGACAGAGCCCGGGGAACGGCTGCACAGTCAGCCTTGGGGACCTAGAGTGACCCCAGAGCTGTCTGTGTAACAAGCCAGTGACTAGGACACACTGTGTGGTGTCCTAATCACTGCCTGTGTCAGACTGACACAGATTATAATGTATTAGCATATATGAATGTGCTAATACATCACTAAGTGTAAAAAAAAAAAAAATTTTAAAACAGTTATCACTTCATGGGATAAAAAAAGTGAAAAAAACAGAAAAAGTGTAAAAAAAAAATAAAAAAATAAAGAATAAAATAAAAATATTTAATAAAAAATAATTGTGCATAAATAACACACACAAAAAACCCTACACATATAAGGTATCCACACGACCGTAATAACCTGTAGAATTAATCTAACAAGTTATTAAGTGTGAAATGTGAACGGTGTAAAAAAAAATGTAAAAAAAACTAAAAGAATTTTTTAAAAAATGTAAAAAATTCTGCAATTATTTATAAGTGAACTTAAACTATTCACCCATAAAATACAACTTGTCTCGAATAAAAAGAGGCCTCATCCAACTGCGTCATTGAAAAAATAAAAAAGTTACAACTGTTGAAACGCAAGGAGGCAAAAACTAAAAAAAGTTTTGGTCATTAAGTACTTTTCAGGGCTGGGAGTTAAGGGGTTAAAGAGAGATTTCATAGAACACTATAAGCAGCATTTATATTGCAAAGTAAAGCTATTAAAATTATATAAAGAAGGGAAAATAGTCATAAAATTTAACTTTTAATGATATTTGATAAAAACCATAATATAGTAACCAAAAATATACGTCTCTCTAAACAAGAGATTGGTCAAGAGATAGGGTATTCAGTCGTCTATAATTTTGACGCAAGTAAAGGTAAAGCTATTACTCTACTTTCATGTGTTTTCTTTTTTTTTTTTTTTGCCTTATTATTCAACGATTATAAGATCCTCTTTTTTCAGTGAAACTTCCTCCTTGTCAGTAGTTCACCAGCATCTGTTTCCTACAACTCCCAGTCTGCATTGCAATCTAGGACTTCCCTCCACAGTTATCACTGCTAGGGTCTACATTAGTGTGTAATCTCCCCCCAGCTCTATACTTTCTGTCATGATAATGATGATAGCTAGGACTCATGAGTTACAATGTAAACTGTACAGAGCTGCAGTCATCATTCTCATGAGAGCAGTTCACAACCCCCCAGCTTTGAACTGCTGTCCTCTGCTCCCATTCTTAAGTTTTGCCAGCAGGACTCAAAGACAAACAGCCCTGTCCGCAAGGGCTTTTAAACTACAAGGTAAAGAGACATACAGTGGGCGACATGTATGAACGGGGCTGTGACAGTTTTCTGGTGTACTTTGAGCCAAAAAGAATGTATGAACAGGTGACTCCAAACTTTGGCGCAATAAGTCCCTTTGTAATGCGCCAAAACACTTTTTAGTGCGCCAAAGATTGGGGGCGTTCTGGGGGCATCGCACCACCTTCATAGAAGTAGACACATTTATGAATGTTTGACACCAAACCTAGACGCAGAACAGTTAGAACAGCCAGACCAAGTTAAAGTTGATCTGCCTGAGCCAGACTTGTCGTATTAGCACTAGACTGCGCCTGTATGTATGACCTGCAGAAGAACAGGTTCATACATTCTGGCCCATTCTACACTGCCTTAAAGCTATTTAGAACTGGCTTGTCAGTGCCAGGATTCATACTTGTCACCCAGTATGTGGTTTCACACCAAAAGACAAATGTTTTATTATTCCAGCAGTAAATTCAAATGCAAAATCAATTATTTTACTAATTGTGTTACCAATCATGCAGTATAGACATGTGGGTTGTACCTCCATTAAAAAAAAAACCTCACAACTCAGTTTTTCTGGAGCATTGGAAATGTTATTGATCAACATGAAGTCACAGATTTTTTCTTTCTTTGAACTTGAACAGTTTGTAACCAAAGAGAGGAGGGAACTGGAAACTACATATTGATAATAGAGAGCAGAGGTGTAATTAGAAGTCATGAGGCCCCAACAACCGAGTGACAGGAAACTGAAACGGCAGCATAAGTAGAACCTACAATGTAGTGCTAGACAGTACAAGGCCACCGACTTGGTATTCCCTACAAACTTGTTCTTGCACCTGAGTGGGCTCCATTAAAGGAGTATTCCCATTTCAATGATTAGCTTTAACATGAATGCTAAGCTAAACACTTTTACCAAATACTGTACATTGTTGCTCTGATTTTGCCTCCTTTCAGAGCTAAAGCAGTTCTTATCACCTGCTTGTGTACACAAGCTTTCCTAGGATGCCAACCACCTAAGAAAGCCCTGTGTGGAAAGTTGAGGTCCCTACCTGCTGTGTCTTATCAGCAGAACAGGGCTTGTTTATGTTTCTTACTAACAAACTAACCATTCTGAGCTCTGTAGCCTTCAGCCCTGCTCTTTAGAACCCTACATCTTCAATGCCCGTCTAACAGGCTCAGCTAGGAATACCAAATACTGCTGTAGAACCACCCACAGCCTGACCAGGAAGTGGGGGCCTGAGGCTGGCTGTGAAGAGCAAGCTCTATGAAACAGCATGGTTAAAACAGCCCTTTAAGCTCTAGGCCCCATAGCATTTATAGTTATGTCCATGAGTGAATGCCGTTCTGGATCCTCAATTTGAATAAGAGGAACTGAAAAGGTCTCGACTGGCGATATGTCTTGTTCTATATTGAATAAGCTCTCAAAACAGGAAGTAATGACATGGCCTCCACAGAGCCCTGATGTCAAAACCATCAAGTTTGTCTGGGATTACATTAAGAGACAGAAGTATCTGAGCAAGCTATGTCCACAGAACATCTGTCGTTACTTCTCCAAGATGTTTGGAACAACCTCCTTGCCGAGTTTCTTCAAATACTGTGTACAATTACCTAGAAGAACTGATGCTGATTTGAATGCAAAGGATGGTCACATCAAATACTGATTTGATTTTGATTTCTCTTTAGTTCATTTATTTTTCATTTTAATTCATAAAAATAAACGATTAACCCTTCTAATTTGTAAACAATCTTACTTTGTGGAACTTTTTCAAAACCTGCCCAAAACTTTCACACATTACTACATTTATAAAATATGTACTAGATAAATAGATAGATACAGGCCCGGACTGCTCACAGGGCAAACCGGGCATTTGCCCGGCGGGCCGCTAGGGTCCGGGATGCATGGCCGGCTCAGATCGCCTGCTGAGGGAACTAGTGTTTCCCCCCCGGCGGGCCCCAAGTCCCGGCGCCGGTCTGTGGCGCGCTACAGGGGCCGTAATGGTCGCATCAGCGACCGGATCCCTGTGGCAGGGGACCGACAGGCCCCCCTCGCCACACGGCTGTACGGCCGGGTCACCGACCCAGCCATGCAGCCATCACGGCCACAGCCTGCACCGAACGGTGCAAGCAGCGGCCGAGGCTGAACAGCTGGGATCTACTGATCCCATCCGTTCAGCTCCCAGAAGGCCACAGGCCAGGCGCGCGATGTTATGACGTCATCGCGCGCCCGCTCCGCGTCCCGCACACTGCTCATGGTTTCCGCTCCGGGTGAAGACAGAAGAGGAGGGAAAGACATCAGGTAAGTATTGTTTTTACTTTTTTTTTTTAATTTAAACTACCAGCCCTGTTTGCCTATATACTGCCCTGTCTACCTATATACCAGCCCTGTCTAGCTATATACCTGCCCTGTCTAGCTATATACCTGCCCTGTCTAGCTATATACCAGCCCTTTCTAGCTATATACCTGCCCTGTCTAGCTATATACTGCCCTGTCTAGCTATATACCAGCCCTGTCTGCCTATATACCTTCCCTGTCTGCCTATATACCTTCCCTGTCTGCCTATATACCTACCCTGTCAGCCTATATACTAGCCCTGTCTGCCTATAAGTGGCCCTGTCTATATACTGGCCCTGCCTGCCTACATACTGGCCCTAGCTGGCTAATTCCTGCCCCTGGCCCTAGCTGGCTAATTACTGCCCCTGGCCCTAGCTGGCTAATTACTGGCCCTACCTGGCTGATTACTGGGGGCAGCCCTAGCTACCTGGCTAGTTACTGAGGGCGGTCCTAGCTACCTGGCTAGTTACTGGGGGCAGCCCTAGCTACCTGGCTAGGTCAGGCTGCAGGCGCATTCGTGCCCCCGTTGGTCCCGGTGCGCCGGGAGAGAGTGGCGCACTCACTCTCCTGGGCACATCTGCTTACCTCCCCTCGCTCCTGCTACCTTGCGTCCGCCTGCAGGCCGGGTGTGCGTCCCTGCTCCTTAGGGACTTATTTAGAGGCTCCACCTCCGGCATGCCCCTGCCAAATCCATAGCACCTGTACCTATGTGAGGAAGCCTTCTTGAAGTCCGGTTAGCCTTTTCCGTGTACCAGTCCCGTTTGCTCTCGTCCTTCGTCCACGAATCTTCACTGCCTGCCCTGATCTTCTGGCCTGTCCCCGTCTATGAGTTCGCCTGCCGATTCTGTGGTCACATCAGGAGTAGCGACCTGGTGGAATCCCGCTTCGGCAAGTCCATCCCGATTTGCGGCAGGCTCTGGTGAATACCGGGGTCCACTTAGACTCCGCTCCCTGGTGTGGCCTGTAGCACCGCTTGCGGTGGTCCAGTGGATCCAGTGCTCCAAGCCGTTACACTTTGTAGCTGATAATGGGGAGGTTAGGGACCTGTGCACTATACTTTATAAATGGGGTGATCCAAATGAGCAGCAACTAAAAATTAAGTTATAAGAGCAAATAATAGTTTATGGGGTCTGGGGCAGAGATTAATGGCTGTGTTGCTGTAGAAGGACTATAGAGCCTGGAACCTCCAATGCTCCCATGATCTCCATCTCTCACTCATACTGTTCCCATAGTCCCCTATTCCTACACCAGTTGCTTACCATGCCTCCATCTCTCATAGACTGCCCTGTTGGTTCTTCCTCTTTCTCAGACTGCTCGCTATGCCTCCCCATATTATACAAAATACTCTCCATGGCCCTCTTTGTTACAAAGATTTGTCCCCATGCCTTTCTCTCTTACATAGACTTATCTTTATGCGTCACTCTATTACACAGTCTACTCCCCATGTCCTCCCACTCTTACACAGACTACTCCTCATTTCTGTTTGCCTATGTCTGCCTATATCTTAGCTTTTGCAGTGTACACCTACACAATTTATTTCATATTGTTTAGAGGTGCTATTTTTGCCTTTTCTGACAGCTTTAGTCCTGCAGCCCAGTCACAGTTGCAGAGCCAATTTATTACAAAATTGTCTTGGTTGGTATAAGGTTGGTGGGGGTATTGAAGAGATGCCTGAGGGTTTATAGCTTATATTGGCCGATAGTCATAAGATGTATGTCACTCCAAGGGATTGGATGGATATATACTTTAAAGGAGTTTTATCGTTTGAACTGTCCGTGCTCTTCAGCTAATTCTCTGATATTGAATTTGAAATCCAGGGGCGTGTCTCTCCTCCCAGCAGGCGTGTCTCTCCTCCCAAGAGGCGTGTCTCCCCTCACTGAAGACCTGTGACATCATCATTTTGTATGAAGCAGGGAATGCAGAAGGTTGTCTGGATATAACAGCTTTGTAGCCTCCTGCATTCTTCTTATGTCTGCAGCCTTCAGGCTCCAAAGCTCCTTGCTATGCTGTACGCAGTTATACACACAGATGAGACATATGAGGAGTGTACACTGCCCCCCCTTCCCCTCTGTTAGCAGACAGGAGACTGTGACTGTGGTATATGCATCTATACTCACAGCCTGAACTGATGAGACGTGTGAGGATTGTACACTGCCCCCTCCCTCCTCCACTTCTGTTACCAGACAGGAGACTGTATGACTATGGTATATGCAGTTATACACACAGCCTGAGCTGATGAGACATGTGAAGAGTGTACACTGCCCCCTCCCTCCTCTCCTTCTGTTACCAGACAGGAGACTGTATGACTGTGGTATATGCAGTTATACACACAGCCTGAACTAATGAGACATGTGAGGAGTGTACACTGCGCCCTCCCTCCTCTCCTTCTGTTACCAGGCAGAATACTGTATGACTGTGGTATATGCAGTTATACACACAGCCTGAACTGAGGAGACATGTGAGATATGTACACTGCCCCCTCCCTCCTGTTACCAGACAGGAGACTGTATGACTGTGGTATATGCAGTTATACACACAGCCTGAACTAATGAGACATGTGAGGAGTGTACACTGCCCCCTCCCTCCTCCTCCTTCTGTTACCAGGCAGAATACTGTATGACTGTGGTATATGCAGTTATACACACAGCCTGAACTAATGAGACATGTGAGGAATGTACACTGCCCTCCCCCTTCCCCTCTGTTACCAGACAGGAGACTGTATGACTGTGGTATATGCAGTTATACACACAGCCTGAACTGATGGGACATGTGAGGAGTGTACACTGCCCCCTCCCTCCTCCCTTTCTGTTACCAGACAGGAGATTGGTTATATGGAGCAATGCACACTGCCCTCCTACCCTTCTCTTCCCCTGTTAACTGGTAGGAGACTCTATAATACTGTGTTATATGAGGGGATCTGTGACTTAAACAGCCAGTAATTGCTCAGATCATTCACCCTAGAGCTGGGAGATGTGTATACAGCCAGCAGACCTTGGTTTCACTATCGATTTTAACAGCTCAGAGGGGAGAAAACACAGAGTGTGCAGCCAGCCAATCACAGCGCAGGGGGTGTGGCCGTGGCGTTTCCTGTCTGTGGGCGTATCCCAACAGGCTGAATGAAATGTCAGCCAGCCAAGCACAGTGCAGGGGGCGTGTCTAGGGGGGCAGGATCCGGCCAGGGGGCATGTCCCAGCCAGCAGCAGCATAAACAGAATACAGATTTACAGAAAAGCTCATATCTGCTAAACCAAGTGACAGAGGTAATGCAAACCAATTACAAAAGTGCTTATTTTTACTGTCCCCATAATCTGAGACATGATCTTTGTAGCGATAAAACCCCTTTAACTGGTAAGCTTTATTTATGATAGTGAGACCCTTGTCTGTCTTTAGAGCCCCCCAATACATCAGTGATGCCTCAGCTCCAAAAGGGGGCCAGATAGTTGTCAGTAAGCAGATAGAAAAATCAATTGAAATCCTTCCAATAGTTAAAGTGAATCTGCCAGCATAATATGCTCAACAAGTTAAAGGGGTTGTCTCACTACATTGATTCATCTTACCTCAGTCCTGTTTTATTGGTTTCATTTTGAATTCAGGGGCGTGTTTACTGGCTTCTACTAGGCTGCAGTAGAAGCCAGGTCTGTAACTATAGCACCCAGCACTGACAGCCTATCAGGATAGATCAAACAGGTCTGAAGCTATAGTGACCTGTGGAGCTGATGCAGCCCATACAAGAGGGGATATCTAGGAATAGGTAGGACTCTGTTAATGGACACATATTACAAAGTGACTTGTTTTTGCAAGATCTTTAACATAAAAAGCAATCATTGTAGTGAGACAACCCCTTTAAAGGTTATTAGGACAAACGCCACAGAAAATGTTGACTATGACGACTCAGCATTGTGAAAAAAAATTGTGTTAACATGAAATTATGCTCATTGTTTATTAGTTTAAATCACTATTGTGCTTTGTGTGTATTTTTATGCGTTAAGATGGCTTTGTTTTGCAAGTTATGGGTTACATTGCACTTATTGCTGGTGCCTATGGACTATGGACCTCTGGGTTTGGCAGTACTGCTGTCCACTGCTTTGTAATAGCGACAGACAGCACTGTTTCAGACAGCCATTTTGTTATGTGTATCTTTTTTATAGGTTAAGAGCTAACTGGAATCCCTGTAAACACCAGAGGTGGCGCTGCACTGTTGTAGCTACAGCTGTATCGAAATGGCTAATAGAGGGAACAGATAGATCGACAAAAAAAAAAAAGTCTCGTTTCGGAGCTCAGTTAAAGGTATGCTTCCATCAGAAAAGAGTATATTTGTTAGAACCAATATTCCTGAAAAACAATGTTTTTTAGAAATTTTTGGCAGCATTTTTTTATTTTAGTACTCCTATGCAATTAAAAATTACATATAAATTCTTGTCCTTTTCTAGTTGTAATAAGTAAAGAGATAAAACTCCTTAATAGCAGGGAAGGTTAATGTCACTTTACTGTTGGTGCTGCATATCTCTATAGTCTGTTTACAAACAGTAGGTAATGACAAAATAATCGATCTATTGTTCTCTTGACAAGGATACATCAGATTAGACTAAACTGCAGAACAATGACAAGAGCAACATATGAAAGGATAATGGCCAATCATTTTCTGCAGGGGAGAGTTCTTCACACTTATCAGGTCCTGCTGATAACACTTACACCTCTCAAGTCATAATCGACCTGGAAGAAAAAACAGTCAAGTAATCCTCTTACTGCTGTTTTATGAAAACTCAGAGAGGGGAAGTCAGACAGATAAACCAGGAAGTCACGTACATAGGGTAACTTTAAAAGATTATATATATTGTAAGAGGGCGCAAGGCACAATCATTGATGGGAGATATGTGTCACCGTTATGCCTGGTATCGGTGAGGTAAACCCAGCAAAGTTAGGTGTCAGATGAAATTAGGCAACTGACATCCTTTTTATTATTAGCTTAACTGCAGATAGCAGTTACTCCGGGGCCGGCTTTACCGGAGCGGCCAAAAAAGCTGGTGGGAGGTCGCTCCCACCTTTTTCCAGGTCCAGGGCCACGTTTTTTCATCTCTGTAAGCCTGGTAAGTCGGGTGACTGGGGGGGGGTGGAGGCTGAGTCTCCTCAGAGCAGTTTGGAGTAAAGAGCTCTGTTTTGCAGGTCTGGAGGTGAGCAGGATATCTGCCTGGAAGCGGCACCTTGTCCGGGACCCACACTGGTGACCCGCCCACATCGGGCAAGAGAACTGTGCTTTGTCTACCACAGACTTTGGTTTGCTTAAGACTTTCTAAACTGGCACAGGCTGAAGCAAGCCTGTGGCTGGGTGTGCTGTGTATGAACGTGTGGCTAATAAAGAGCACCTGTTTAAGTTGCAACGTCCCGGCTGCTGGTTCCTGTGGAAAGGTTGCCATTGGAGTTGAACCCCTACAATTGGTGGAGGATGCTAAGGGCATAGCCTGCAGAAACCTTTTTTTATGTCCTGGGTTAAAGCTGCAACTCATTTTTAAAAACACCAGGCTTAGCAATGGAGGAGATTTTAAAAACACCTGGTGCAGGCTAACACGCAGCAGCAGCAGGCTCTTTGCTGATCTATAAGGGGCACAACAGGAACAAACCAGCTCCTGATAAAAACAGATGGGCATACTCGCAGAAGGGCCATCCGGGTTAAAGAGCCCCCAGCCCCACTTCACCAAGATGACGGCCAGCGAGCAGGCGAACCGTAAAGAGGCACTGCAGAAAGATGACCCCAGAGGACGACTGGAAGCCTTCCTCGCAGTGTTTGAGCGCATAGCCGAACGAGAGGGGCTGGCCACAGAGCAGTGGAGTGAAGTTTTGGCCCCTTTCCTCAGCGGTGAACCCCAGAAGGCGTATTATGATCTATCGCTGCAAGATGCCAGGGAATATTCCCAACTGAGGGCTGAGATCCTGGCACGGCTGGGGTAACATTGAATGTCCAAAGCCCAGAAGTACTTTCAGTGGAGCTATAGGAGTGACAAACCCGCCAGGTCTCAGATTTTAAACCTCCTGCATTACGTCCAAAAATGGTTACAACCAGAGGTCTGTACCCCAGCGCAAATGATCGAGGCGGGTTTTGTAATGGACAGATTCATGCCATGCCCTGCCCAGACCATTTGCAGTGCGGGGTGGTGCAAGGGAGTCCCAAGAATGCTGACGACCTAGTGGACCTGGTGGAGAATATCTTTTGTGGGTGGAGAACCATGACTGACCCTGGGAATCCCACTTCTCATATTGGGCCATCCGCGTGACTCCAGTGGCCAGAGAAAAGGGACCCAAGAACCCCTGAGAAGACGCCCCAAGATCAGAATTTCTGCCGGAGTCGGGGACCAGAACGGGGCCAAAGGAGATTGGGTTTGCTGGAGGTCCCATGCTCCAGGGCATATGGTGGCTCAGTTTTCCTCTCAGCTCCGAGGCAATGGACTGTTCTATAGGGAGGCGCTTTCTATGTTTTGCCCATTCAGCATGTGGCCTGTTCTAAACTCTGTGGAGGATTTCATCTCACCCCCATGTCAGTTAATGACGTTGATGTAACTGGGTTTCTGGACTCTGGGAGCCGGGTCACCCTCATAGCAGCCAACTCCCGCATAAGTTAGACCAGGGAAAAACTGTGGGGTCACCTGTATTCCACGGGGATACTAGGTTTACCCAGTAGCGTGGGTCACTATCCATCTGATGTGGGTACGGTATCACACCCGGCGGGAGTTGTGCAAGGGTTAATGCATGAGATCATTTTGGGCCGAGATTGCCCCCTATTTTGGAACCTTTGGCTAAAGGCGGTACCACTAACCCATCCGGGACCCAAAGACAGCATGGTGAGTGTTGACCCAGAGATAGTCCCCGAATTCCCTATGTCAGCGATGGTGGGTGAAAATGAGGAGGAATCATCCTGTGAGGAGCGTGTCCCTGACCTAGAGGTGTCTCGGGAAACTTTGGGACAGCCCAGCTCCAAGATGAAACCCTGAAAGGGGCCCTAAATAATGGGGTTTGGTGCTTAAGGGGGTTTACCCCGAAGCCAGGGGCAGATGAGAGTTATCCCTCCACTACTCGCAAATGAATGGGACCTCTTGTAACCGTGAGACCAGAGTCAGGGAAGGAGCTAGGAGCAGCTGTTAGTGCCAAAGGTGTATAGGCGGATGGTATTGGAGCTCGCACATGCCCATGTGCTGGGGGACACCTGGGGGCAACAAGACCCTGGAGAGAGTTCTACAGGGGTTTTTTATTGGCCAGGGTGTTACCGGGAAATTCGGGACTACTGTCAGTCCTGTCCAGTATGTCAGGTAAACTCCCCTGTTTGCCCACTTCCGCAGTCCCCCTTTGGTGCCACTGCCTTATTATTTGAAGTCCCTTTTGACAGGATAGCCATGGACTTGGTCGGGCCCTTGGTAAAATCACTAGGGGGCATCAGTAACATCCTAGTTTATAGTGGACTACCGCCACCCGGTACCCGGAAGCAGTGCCCTCAGGAATACCTCCTCTAAAAATTGCCCGGGAGCTGGTTCACATTTTTGCAAGAACTGGGTTACCCAAGGAGATTCTCACAGACCCGGGGAAACCCCGTTCATGTCAAGGATCATGCAAGAAACTCTGTAAGGCGTTAAGGATCTCCCATATCCCCCACGTCGGTCTATCACCCCAAAGGATGGCCTTTTAGAGCGTTTTAACAAACGCTAAAGGCCATGTTAAAAAAAAAATAGTAGAAAAGGAAAGGCCCGGGGTTGGGACCCGTTTTGCTGCCCTACCTTTGTTTTCGATCAGAGAGGAAACCCCAAGCCTCTACAGGATTTTTCTCCCGTTTGAATTATTGTATGGTAACACCCTCGGGGTTACTGGATATTGCAAAAGAGACCTGGGAGAGTGAGGTTACTCCATTTAAAAGTGTGATAGAGCATGTTACACAAATGCAAGAAAGAATAGCCCAAGTGATGCCCATCGTAAAAGACCATCTTCTACAGGCTCAGGAGGAACATTCCAGGGTGTACAACAGGTCGGGCCCGGCTTAGGCAGTTCAGCCCAGGAGAACCGGGTTCTAGTGCTAGTAACCCACAGTGGAGAGTAAATTTCTCGCTAAATGGCAAGGCCCTAATGAGGGATAGAGAGGATAGGCGAGGTTAACTACCGGGTACACCAGCCGGGAAGGCGAAAAACCCTATCAATCTATCATATAAATCTGTTAAAACCCTGGAAAGGATAGGGACCCCCCAGTAGCTCCTTGCCCGGTGATCAACTCAGACTCCACTATTGAGGATGTGAAAATTGCAGACCACCCTGTCCCCTGCCCAAAAAAAGCAGTGGGAGGCAGCTGTTACAACAAAATAGGGACATGTTACAGAATCACCAGGGCTTACCCAGGTAATCGAACACGAGATACTTACGGATCCGCAGGTGAGGGGGAACCTGAAAAACCCTACAGGATTCCTAGGCCCGCCGTGGGGTCATTGCAAAGGAATCCAGAAAAATGATGAAGCTGGGTTTTTATTGAAGAGTCTAAAAGTGGTGGTCCAGTCCTTAGTGTTAGTTCCAAAACCCAATGGAGAGTGGCGTTTTTTTCAATGACTATTGCAAACTGAACGAAGTGTTTAAAGTTGATGCTTACCCCATGCCCGGTAGAAAGAGCTTATTGAGAGGTTAGGTCCAGCTCCTATATCCATACCCTAGATCTCACCAAAGGCTACTGGCAGATCCCGCTGTCTAAGGAGGGTAGGGAGAAGACAGCTTTTACCCCCACCTGAGGGATGTTTTTTAATATGTAGGATGCCGTTCGGTTTGCAAGGGCCCCCGCCACTTTTCCCGAGGGCGATGGATCGAGTCTTAAAGTCCACACAGAAAATATGCCCGGGCCCCGTACTTTGACGATATTGTGATCTTTACTCATGATTGGGCGAGTCACCTAGGTAAAGTCCAAGCTCTCCTGGACTCGTTAAGAAAAGGGTGGGTTTACTATCAACCCAAGTAAGTGTGCCATGGGATGGAGGAAGCCCGATACTTGGGTTACCCTTGTTAGGAACAGGAAAAAAAAACCCCAGCTTAACAAATAGAGGCAATTCAAAACTGGCCCCACCCACTAAAAAAAAAACAGGTCAAAAGCGTTCCTGGGAATTGGGGTATTACAGGAGGTTTTATCCCCAAGTTCGCCGAGATAGCAGTGCCTCTGACAAACCGACAAAAGGGGCAAAATCGGCCATGGTGAAATGGTCCCCAGAGCTGAAGAAGCTTTCCAGAAGCTTTAAGAAAACCCCCTCTGTAAGCAGCCTGTGTTAGTTGCCCCAGACTTCTCCAAGAGTTTTGTCGTCCAGACGGACGCCTCAAATATGGGCTAGGGTGCGGTGATGTCCCAAGTCATGAAACGGAGAGGAACATCCAGTCTGTTATTTTGAGTAGGAAGCTATCCCCACTGAGCCAGAACTACTCTATTTTTGAAAAAGAATGCCTGGCTATCAAGTGGGCCCTGATTCCCTTTTAGTATTACCTGCCTAGACGCAAGTTTAGACTGATTTTCGGATCATGCCCCTCTTAGATGGTTAAGAAGAAAAGAAGGGAAAAAATGCTAGGGTCACCCGCTGGTTCTTGGCTCTACAGGATTTTAATTTCTCTGTAGAGCATAGGCCAGGAAAACTGCAAGGAAATGCAGATGCTTTGTCTAGGGTGCACTGCATTATGGCGGAAGGTGCCAGAACCCCGGCTTTGGGCAGAGGAGGGGGGTATGTAAGAGGGCCCCAAGGCACATCATTGATGGGAGATATGTGTCAACCGTTATGCCTGGTATCGGTGAGGTAAAGCCCCCGCATAGTAGGTGTCAGATGCATTAGGGCAATGACATCCTTGTTTATTATAGCATAACTGCAGATAGCAGTTACTCCGGGCCGGGCTTTACCGGAGTGGCCAAAGAGCTGGGTGGGAGGTCTCTCCCACCTTTTCCAGGTCCAGGCCACGTTTTTCATCTCTGTAAGCCTGGTAAGTCAGGTGAGCTGGGGGGTGGAGGCTGAGTCTCCTCAGAGCAGTTTGGAGTAAAGAGCTCTGTTTTGCAGGTCTGGAGGTGAGCAGGATATCTGCCTGGAAGCGGCACCTTGCCCGGGCGACCCTACAGACTGGTGAGCGCCCACATCGGGCAAGAGAACTGTGCTTTGTCTACCACAGACTTTGGTTTGCTTAAGACTTTCTAAACTGGCACAGGCTGAAGCAAGCCTGGCTCGGGTGTGCTGTGTATAAACGTGGCAAATAAAGAGCACCTGTTTAGTTCAACGTCCCGGCTGCTGGTTCCTGTGGAAAGGTTGCCATTGGAGTTGAACCCCTACAATATAAAAAAAAAACAACCAATGAAAAACAAAATCTATATAATAATCACATTTTGCTTGTTGATATGTGAAAAAAATGGATGCTTGTGTCCCTTTAAAGGGGTTGTCTCATTACAGACACTGATGGCAACTGTTTGGATCTACTTGGAAAGCTAATTAGCAATGAATAGAGAGGGACTGCACGAGTGTGGCCACTTCTCAGTTCACAACAGGGAGTTCTGTTTTAAAGATAGGTGCAAGTCCCATCAGACATTAATGGTATATTTTACTGATTAGCCATCCAAGTCTGTGATGGGATAACTCCTTTAAGATGTTGTGAGCCAGCCATGGTGTGACACTCAGAGGCGTAACTTCAAGCTTTTGGGCCCTAGTGCAAAAAGTTAAATGGGGCCTCCCAGTTACCATGTGCTATTTACAATACTGGTGTTTTCTTGTGTGGCAGAAGGGCTTTTGGGCCCCGTCAGGCTGCAGGGCCCGGTAGCGATTGTTACCTCTGCGCCCCCTATAGCTACGCCCCTGGTGACACTGCAGGAGTAGCAAAGCAGCAACATTCGCAGTGTTGCAGTGCCAGGCCCAGGGGGAGAGACAGTTAGAATGAGTGCAGAAAGTTTTGGGTCTGTCCAGTGCCAAGGGAGATTGCTGACAGCTGAGGGGGTCCTGGGAGATTACGTACAAAAGGCATAAACTTTTGTACTTAAAGGGGTTGTCTCGCTACAAGGATTGCTTTTTATGTTAAGATCTTGCAAAAACAAGTCACTTTGCAACATGTGTCCATTAAGGCCGTGTTCACACGGCTTATTTCTCCGCGGATTGGCACCGTACTGCGCGCCGGATTTGCGCTGCAGTACGGCGCCAATCCGTCGCAGTAATTACGGTAATCCACCGTTCTCATAGAGAACAGTGGATTCCGTCGCTCCTTCCCGCTCGGCGAATCCGCCTGGCAGGGAGAAAGTGACATGCACATTATCCAGGCGCAATACGCGCCGTGGATAATGCAAGTCTATGGGGCCGGCGGGCCGCGCCCCCGCCCCTTATTCAAGCCGAATTGCGAGCGCAATCCGGCTCGCAATTCCGGCTTGAATAAGCTGTGTGAACCGGGGCTAACAGTGTCCTACCTATTCCTAGATATCCCCTCTTGTATGGGCTGCATCAGCTCCTCAGGTCGCTATAGCTACAGACCTGTTTGATCACTCTTGATAGGCTGCCAGCACTGGTTGCTATAGCTACAGACCTGGCTTCTACTGCAGCCTAGTAGAAGTCAGTAAACACGCCCCTGAATTCAAAGTGAATCCAAGAAAACAGGACTGAGGTAAGATGAATCAATGTAGTGAGACAACCCCTTTAATCAAGGACAAGGGTGTGCTACCACTATGCAATCACGCTGCAGACTATAAAATACAGCAGTGATCAGATGCAGAGGCAGAACACATAACAATTTAAGCGAGGCAGTCACCTCTTCTGGCATGTCTCATTTAGTAAGTACCTGTAGTTACCCCCGTTCATGCTGGGGTGTCTTTCCTTAGATCTCTGCATTGTGCTGTTCCTCTGTTAGGAGCCGTTTACACGGCATAGAGCAAATACCGGTCGTATGCTCGTTGGGGCCGTTACAGCCTCAGGGACGCTTTTCTTGCATGGTTTGCAGAGAAAAGCCCTTGCCCTTCGCATTGACAGGTTCATGTTCCGCCCGAAAACCGAGCGGGAGAATGAACATGTTCAATGTTTTTCAGATCGCCGGCGGTCTACAAACCATCCAGCGGAAAATCCGTGCAGTGGGGACCGCTGAACGGATTTTCCATAGAGGTCTGTGATAAAGTTTGACGGTCGGTGTACAGAAGGTTTTCAAAACCGAAAACCGTCTGTAAAACCGGCTGAAAACCTGCCGTGGGGATAAGACCTTAGTCCACCAGGAAATATGTGAGTAAATTGATAAATGGCTACTACCATTTCCCTTATCAGATGCCTGTGTCCCTGACAACATCAAATCATTGCTTACAGTGTAAAACTGTGAAGGGACACATCCTACTGACATCAGGGAATAGTAACAGAGATATCAGGCCTTGGCTACATAGTATCTGATTCACATAGTATTATTCAACTGCTCATGCAAGATTACTGGCACTTACTATTTCTGGTAAAGGGTTTTTACTGACACTGATTAATACCAGGTTGGGCAGCTGTGGGCCAGCCTCGTGGCAACCATATATGACCCTGACACTGAAATGTAAGGGTGTAGCAGATAAATAAGCAGTTCTTACTCAGCTTTCAAATGGCAAATCTGCCTTATCACACAGTGGTATCCAACTATTCCCAAACCAGCGGGACAGTTCCAGATTTTAGTAAGCATCCTGCTGTCCTCCTATATCAGCCACATGTCCTGCCAATCTATGTCATATGCCCTGGATACCGGGTCAGCACTGCTTTTTGGTGTCCTTAGGACTGGCATGGAGTTAAATACTATAGAAGAGCAGAGAGCCTTTGGCTTCCTGCCCTGCCTCTTAATCTTGTATAAGAGACCCTAAGTAGTCGAGTACATCAACATCCTACCTCCACCAGACAGCCAGAGGTAGACCCAGTTATTTGACATGGATAAGGAGAAGTGAGCTATTTTATTTATTTTTTACAATTTTCATTTGAACACAGGGGATATTATTTAGGAAAAGGGGGCTATCTAACTGATGGGAGGGCTAAGTATGTAATGGAAATCTTTGAAACCTATCTGCTGCCTAATGGGGAGAGGGGGTTACCTACCTCATGGTAGAGCTAATTACCTAATGGAGGTCCAACCTACCTGCTTAATAGGTGGCTACCTAACTACCTACCTGGGGTCTATTTGCCTTGTAGGGAGTTCTACATACCTATTATAAATCTAATATATGGGGGATCTACTTTCCTACTTTATAAGGACATAAAAAGGAAGGCAAAAAATTGAGCCTTGTAATTGAGGGGGCACAGAAGTGAGCCCTTAGACTGTCTACAGGAACTCTTACTGTGTAGGTGTACTATTAAGTGCTGCTTCACGGGGAAAGTGTGGGTGG
Source organism: Phyllomedusa bahiana (assembly GCA_025379985.1). Classification (NCBI taxonomy): domain Eukaryota; kingdom Metazoa; phylum Chordata; class Amphibia; order Anura; family Hylidae; genus Phyllomedusa; species Phyllomedusa bahiana. The sequence continues at coordinate 34,525 of JAODAL010007546.1, forward strand.
AGATTCTCTGTGAATTGAAGTTTGTATAATTACGCCCCGAAGTGCGCCAATTACGGGCCAAAAACAGCCAATTCATTACGGTAATTCACAGTTCTCATAGGAACTATGGATTACGTCTCCTCTCCCCGCCCGGCGAAGCCGCCGGGCGGGGAGATAATTGACATGTCACTTTCTAGCGGCGTATACACGCCGCTAGCAGTGAATGTCTATGAGCCGGCGAAATGCCGGCCCCCCGCACACTCTCCCGCCCCGCCCCCGTCCACACGGCGTAATTGCGGGGCGTAATTACGCCCTGCAAATACACCGTGTGAACATAGCCTTAATGTGTGTGGCTCCGGGGAAAGTGTGGGTGGGGAGTTCTCTGTGAATGGGAAGTTTGTATAGAAGTGGTGGAAAGGTAAGGTGAGTATTGGAAAATTAAGGAGCCTAAGAAGTTTGTGCAGCAAATTCTGTACAGACAAGGTGTCGTGATGGTCTGGCCTAGGTGGAGAAGAAAAGGGAAAGTTAAAGACTTCATTCAGAATAGACGTGACCTGTGAGCCACCGCATGGAACTTAGGGGATGTTCACTCGGTGTTTCTGGATCCGATTTTGGATCCGTTTTGGAACTGGAAACTGCATCCAAAAATGCTGCGTCAATCGGATCCAAATCGCATCCAACATGTAGCTGCGTGTTTGGATGCGTTTTGGCTGCAGCAGAATCGCATAGTTTTAAATAGGGCGTCTCACTCGTCTGAACGCCGATGCGATGAAAGCAATGTAAATCACATTGCACATTGTTAAATGCGTGTTTGAGTCCGAAAGACAGATCCAAATACGCATCTATAAACGTATGTACACGTGGGTAGAACACGCCATGTGAACATACCCTTAGGGATTGTCCCTACGGCATGGGCTTGCAGCAGGTTTTACAGACGGTTTTCGGTTTTGAAAACCGTCTGAAAAACTTTAAAATGGACCGCTATGTAAAACCCGCGCAGTGGTCCCCACTGGACGGTTTTTTAGACCACCAGCGGTCCGAAAAACGTTTTTCGGGTGGAATATGAACACGTCAATGTGAAGGGCTTTTCTCTGCAAACCGCGGAGAAAAGCTGTCCCCCAGCGGCCGTGTGCATGGCTGCAAAAGCAGAGCACCGACCAGTATTTAAGGGCTAACAAACGAAACATGGAAACCTCCAAAAAAGCATTTATGCTATCTACAATACATGAAGAAAACTTTGAGGTTCTTAGTTCACATGTTTTGATCAAAACTGTTTAAGCCACCTCCGACATTCAACGGGACCTCAATGCAGGTGGTCCTACTCTATTATTACCTCTCATTTAAGTCCAGTTCAGACTTCTCATTGGGTCCTCCGACCTCCATAATCCAGAGAGAAAAAAGGCACTAGCTTATATAAGCATACTGCACTGATTTAGTAACCTGTGGAGGTGGGCAGGGTGCAAAAACCCAAAATGGAGGCATCCACTCCTCGCTGTATAAGTTAAAAGCAATATATGCCAAATGCAACGTATGGTGATTAGTGGGCATAATGTGTCAATATTAATTATTATAATATTTTATGACTCAATTAAAGAACTTATAGGACACACAGAAAAATGTCGTACCTATGTTGTCTTATATATCTATTTTTGCATATTTACTTAGATAAAAGAGAAGCAACACCTCTGTTTTTTTGGTGCTGGTATGCTGATGCATGCTGCAAATAGTTGGGTATGTTGGGCATGGTTGGAGGCATGACTAAATAAAAGCAAAATTGTTGTGGTGCACTGCATAGCTCATAGAGTGATAAAGTAGGGCAGCTTTGCCACATCTTAGCACCAGCATGCCACCTAGATCATGCAGTCTTTAAGGCCCACTGCACCGGAAGCTTTCTGATAGTCACCACAGAGTAACTGACTGGACCTGTTCAGTTTCTAAGAGGAGCAAAACAAAGCAGATACCAGACATGGGAGATGGGAATTAGGAACCTCCACAACATTTATTTATGTCTACACAGCAATGTCGAAATGCCATACAAAATCTTTCTGGACAGCATTTTCACATCGCTGGACCACGCCGAACTGCCAGCTTTATATGCGTTTTTCTGCGCAAAAAAATTGTCGGATTTCAGATTCCTGATGGTCCAATGCATTGGGGCTACGGGAATCTGATGGGGGTCCAACAGAGTATACAATATGTTCTATATTCCACCGGACAGTTTTAGGTTTAGGAAACCCTCAGTAAAAAATCTGTGGTGTAGACTACAGCACGGAGTTTCTATTGAGGGCTACACAGCGCTGGGTACGTTCGGATTTTCAGTGGATTCAAAATACTGAATAAATGTAAAAACAACCAAAATTCAGTGCTGTGTAGACATAGGCTAAGACTGCGGGTTCGTACTGTGTTTTCGCATGCACATTTACATGTATAAACCGGACAGATGCAAAATGTGCAGGAAAATTTGACTGTAAAGTGTCTCATGGACTTTAATGAGGATACGCTCCATTTAGGCACATGGTATTTTTTTACAAGTTATATAAAAAAAAACAGGATTGCGCCTAATCAGCGCAGAAAATGGGTCAGAGATAGGACACTGATTAGCCCTATTGGATGGGTCTTATACACATTCTTCTTAAAAGTTTGGGAAAGCTGTGTGGCAACCTCTCAAATGGTAGCCATTTTGGTTCTCATTTAGACTTCTCACAGAGATGTAACTAAAAAGGAAATTTAATGAGCATTATTAATATTTTGATTGACAGTGTAACTCAAGGACCTGTGCCTTCTAGAGTTTTTTTTTTTTTTTAATCTTTGTAATGTTTTTTTCTTTTAACTTGTGTACATTGCATTTTTCTAACATTCAGCATGCTGTAGGTGTAGCCTTTTTTCAGGCAGTTTGTGCTGTTTTCCTATCCATAAATCTCCATTGCTTTTTTTCTGCAACAAGAACATGTGATGGAAAATTATGTTCCAGAAAAAAATAACAAAAAAAACAACACATGCACTTTTTGTCAAAAGAAATGCTACAAAAATACATGAAGCCTAGAAAAAGAATGCAGTTTTTCAAGCAATTTTTGAAAGAATGTCATGCGTAATATAAGTGAATGGGGCCTAAGGCTGGTTTTACACAGTTTTTATACAAAAACACCACTGTAGTTTTTTGCAACAAAGTTAGGATTGAATTGGAAGGACTAAGGATATGTTCACATGTGTTTTTTTTTTCTGTCAGAAACACTTCTACTTCTCTTTTTACTTAAACTTCTCCTTCCTGTTAGATCCTTGTCAGGGTTTGGTTTAAAAAACTGCAGAGGCTGTTTTCCAAAAAGCTACGTGGAAAAATCATCCGAAGTAGGATTCTCACAATTTTCTGGTGCAATTTTTGATATGCAAAATGCATATTTTTTTTAACAATTATGGGCCAAAATGTGCACAAAACACGTGACATTACAGTCTTGTTGAATTAAATGAGAATATGTGTGCCAGACACATAGCTGAGCTTTGTGCCGCACCGTAGATGCATTATGCGCTGCTCAAAAAAACATGCAGGACTATTAATGGTTTGGAAACGCAGTAAATTAGGCATCAAACCAATGAAGGTCCCCGTACTAAGAAAAACACATAAAAATAAGCTTTAAAAATCAAATCAAAGACGCATCTTATGAAGAACATCCAGGGAAAAACTCATGGAAAAAACATGCTTACAAACGCGTGTTTCTCCCATGAAATAAACATTTATTTCACTGCAACATTTTACGCAGTGTGAACAAAGCCTTAGGCTGAGAGTTACACATTGCTTTTTTTTGGGTAACTGCTATAGCTTTTGTGCCATTTTTCCATTCACTTCTTTTAACCAAAGCCAGATGTGCAGTATATTCAATGGGAATAGGAAACAAAAAGTATGAATACTCCTGCTTCTTGCTGGATCTACAGTGGGTATGGAAAGTATTCAGACCCTTTTAAATTTTTCACTCTTTTTTGGGGGGTTTAGGTCAGGGCTCTTGCTGGGCCAGTCAAGAATGGGGACAGAGTTGTTCTGAAGCCACTGCTTTGTTATTTTAGCTGTGTGCTTAGGGTCATTGTCTTGTTAGAAGATGAACCTTCGGCCCAGTCTGAGGTCCAGAGCGTCTGGAAGAGGTTTTCATGCAGGATATCTCTGTACTTGGCCACATTCATTTTTCCTTCAATTGCAACCAGTCGTCCTCTCCCTGCAGCTGAAAAACACCCCCATAGCATGATGTTTCACTGTTGGGATTGTATTGGGCAGGTGATGAGCAGTGCCTGGTTTTCTCCACCGCTTACAAATAACACTAAAAAGTTCAATCTCCGTCTCATCAGACCAGAGAATCTTATTTCTCATAGTCTGGGAGTTCTTCATGTGTTTTTTTGCAAACTGTATGTGGACTTTCATATGTCTTGCACTGAGGAGAGGCTTCCGTCAGCACAATATGCCATAAAGCCACGACTGGTGGAGGCTGCAGTGATAGTTGACTTTTTGGAACTTTTTCCCATCTCTCTACTGCATCTCTGGAGCTCAGCCACAGTGATCTTGGGGTTCTTCTTTACCTTTCTCACCAAGGCTCTTCTCCCATGATTGCTTAGTTTGACTAGATGGTTAGAATTGTGGTCGTCCCAAACTCCTGCCATTTTAGGATCATGGAGGCCACTGTGCTCTTAGGAACCTTGAGTGCTGCAGAAAGTCTTTTGTAACCTTGGCCAGATCTGTGCCTTACCACACTTCTGTCTCTGAGCTCCTTGGGCAGTTCCTTAGACCTCATGATTCTCATGTGCTCTGACATGCACTGTGAGCTGTGAGGTCTTATATAGACAGGTGTGTGCCTTTCCTAATCAAGTCCAATCAGTTTCATTAAACACAGCTGGACATCAATGAACAAATAGAACCATCTCAAGGACGATCAGAAGGCAATGGATAGCATGTGAGTTAAATATGAGTGTCACAGCAAACGGTCTGAATACTTGTGACCATGTGATATTTCAGTTTTGATAAATTTGCAAAAATATCTACATTTTTGTTTTTTTTCTTTCAAGATGGGGTGCAGAGTGTACAATATTGAGCCAAACAATTAACTTTTTGGATCTCCCCAACTGGCTGCAATGAAAGAGTGAAAAATGTAAAGGGGTTTGAATGCTTTCCATACACACTGTACTTCTGGTTTTTGTTTAAAAAACTGCATCAAGAAATGCATTGCCATTTTAAAAAAAAAAAAAAAAACAACAATCTTCAGCAGTTTTGCTGTAAATCCACAGTCAATAAGTGTGAATTTATTTCCATTTTTACTGCAGATTTTTCTACTTTGACAAGTAAATATTTTTCATTGGCATACACTATAAAAACATGTAAACTACAATGTATACGTTTTTGTAAAACTTGAAAAAGTGCAGCACCCTTCACTCCATCTGTCAAAAAATAAAAACAGATGACGTAAGGTCATGAAACAGATTCTCTTTTTCAGATTTTCTTCTTTTTTGCCCACTTTGGCCCCAATTTCATGAATTATTTTTTTTAGTGGACATCCCATCAAAGGAGACGTCTAAATGGCAATAGTCTGTTTGTAGTCTGTTTTTGATGTGGTTTTCGGATTTTAAAAATGGTGAAAAAAATTATTGTAAATCATCCCCATAGACCTCAATAGAAAATCCGAGTTGTGGTCTACGTAGCTTTGATTTTCTGAGGTCGAATTTCAAAACCGACGGTTTTGCAAGAAACTTATAACGTTTTATTCTTCCTCCATATTTCACTTGGAAAATGGCGGAGTATTCAATTCAATGGGATGGCCAAATCCGAAAACTGTTAAAAAAAAAAAAAAAAAAAGTGCAAAAAAACGAAAACCGAGGGTAAAATACTGTTCAAATACTGGTCAGATTCTAATTCAGTATCCAACTGGTATGTGTACTTTGCTGTGTGGACACATCTTAAGGGTGCGTTCACACGGTGTATTAGGCTATGTTCACACGGCTTAATTGCGGGACGTATTTCGCCCCGCAATTACGCTGTCTGTACGGGGACGGGGCAGGAGCGGGGCAGGCAGGGGGGCTGGCAGCCCGCCGGCCCCATAGACATTCATTATTCTCGGCGCGTATATATCGTGAATAATTGACGTGTCACTTTCTCTCTGCTCGCCGTATTGTGCGAGCAGGGAGATGAGAAGTAATCCATAGTTCTCTATGAGAACTGTGGATTACCACAATGACTGGGACGTATTTCAGCCCGTAATTCACACAGTACGGTGCGAATTACGGGCTGAAATATGTCCCAGAATAAGCCGTTTGAACATAGCATTACAGTGTGTACCTGTGCGTGCCGCAATATGCATGCTGATGAAAGTATGTGCTGGCCAGTGCGTACTTTCAACAGTGCAATAGCTCGGCCTCCTATATACCATACTTTCTTTTTCACCCGCGTATAGAAAGAAATAACATCACTTCTTTTTACGGATGCGTACTGTGCGCCAGAAAATATGCTGACTTATGATTTTATCGTATTTGCGGGGCATACTTCAGGCACATTGCAGCGCGATTACACACTAATGTACGCCCCGCAAATACGTCGTGTGAACTTACCCTCTTTTCAAGGAATGAAAAAAACACAGCAATTTTGCTATTGTTTTTTATAGATTTTTTTTCTGTTCACCATGTAGCATCAATAATGTGTTATTTTTATTCCGTGTGTCGACACCATTATGGGGATACAAAATATGCGTAGGGTTTTTTATGGTTGACTACTTTTGCTCAATAAAAACACTTTCAAAAAATGTATTTTATGTCAACAGATTTTGACCCGAGGAGTCGATCGACAGGAGCTCTAAAGCGGCAGCGGTGGGAGTCCGGTAGTTAAATATTTTTTTTTTACGTTTTTTAACCCACCATGGTCTCAATTTCATGTATTTTTTTAGTAGACAAACACTGTAATAGAATAAGGCTAGGTTCACATGGCTTAACTGTGGGGCGTAATTTCATCCCGCAATTACGCCATGTGGCCGGGGGCGGGGCGAGAGCGGGGGAGTGAGCGGGGGGCCGGCACTTTGCCGGCCCATAGAGAATCACTGCTAGCGGCGCGTATACGGCGCTATAAAGTGACATGTCAATTATCTCCCCGCCCGGCGGCTTCGCCGGCCGTAGAGAGGAGATGTAATCCATAGTTCTCTATGAGAACTGTGAATTACCGTAATGAATGGGCCGTTTTCGGGCCGTAATTGGCGCACTCCGGCGCGTAATTACGGACCGAAATACGGCCCATTTTAAGCCGTGTGAACCTAGCCTAAGCTGTATCAACCCCAAAATGGAATCATTGAAGAATAGACCTCATCCTGCAAAACAATAAAAAACAAGCCCTCATACAGCTACATTGACAGTAATTAAAAAAAAAAAAAATAAATGAAGAACAAAAAACAAAACAGGTGCTTTAAGAAGTCTTCCCACCATAAATTTGATGACATATGACTAGGATATGTCATCAAACTCTGATAGGTGCAGGTCCCTCTTCTGGGACCAGCTCCTATCTCAGGAACAGGTCCCCAATTGTTACGGCTCAGAATGGAGATCCCTTTGCGCTCGCAAATCCGGCGTGAATAAGGGGCGGGTGCGAGGGCGGAGGCGCGGCCCGCCGGCCCCATAGACTTGCATAATCCACGGCGCGTATTGCGCCTGGATAATGTGCATGTCACTTTCTCCCCGCCCGGCGGATTCGCCGAGCGGGAAGGAGCGACGGAATCCACTGTTCTCTATGAGAGCAGTGGATTACCGTAATTACTCCGACAGATTGGCGCCGTATTGAAGCGCAAATCCGGCGCGGAATACGGCGCCAATCCGTCGGCAAATAAGCCGTGTGAACGGGGCCTTACTCTTCATTCTGTTCCATAGGAGTTCTAAGTGCAGGTGAGCGATATCTTTGGCTGCACTCAGAAATCCCATAGAACAGTAAGGGCCAGTTCACACGGCTTATTCAAGCCGTAATTGCGGGACGGATTTCGCCCGCAATTACGGCTTGAATAAGGGGCGGGGCAGGGGCGCTGCTCGCCGGCCCCATAGACATGCATTATCCACGGCGCATATCCCGCCGGGATAATGTGCATGTCACTTTCTCCCCGCCCGGTATATTCGCCGAGCGGGGAGGAGAGATGGAATCCATAGTTCTCTATGAGAACTGTGGAGTACCGTAATGGCTGGGACGGATTCCAGCCATATTGCAGCGCAGTACGGCGCGCAACACGGCTGGAATCCGTGCCCGAAATAAGCCGTGTGAACGGCCCTTAAGGGTATGTTCACACAACTTATTTTGGGGCCCATTTCGCCACGTATTGCGAGTGTACTGCCCTCTAATACGAGCAAAATGCGACCCAATCATTACGGTAATCCACAGTCCTCACAGAGAACTATGGATCACGCCTCCTCTCCCCGGACGTACAATACGATCAGCGCGACTCCTGAAGACCCCGTGTAATTGAGGAGCGTACTGTATGCCCCACAATTAAGCCGTGTGAACATACCCTAAGGCTATTTCTACACAGCACAGGATTTTCATTGGATTCGGTATTTAGAATCTGCCGAAAATCGACTGTACCCAGTGCTGTGTAGACTGCAAAGAAAAAATCCATGCTGTAGTTTACACAGCGCAGATTTTTTCCGGTCGTTTTTAAAATCCACCAGATTCCGGCAGATCTTCAAACCTGCTGGATCTTCCGCAGGATTACCATTGGATTCATGTACATTCAATGTACGAAGCCGACGACAAATCCAAAAGCCGACCTCGTTTTTTAGTGCAAATCTGCGGCAAAAGCCACAGTCCAGCAATGTTAAGATACCGTCGGATTTTGGACGGCATTTTAACACTGCCATGTAAACATAGTCTAAGAGTATGATCACACGGCGTACTTCGGTGCGTAAGGGTATGTTCACATGGCATAATTGCGGTACGCATTTCGCCGCATATTTGCGATTTATACGCGGCGAAATGTGCACCACAATTACAGTAATTCATAGCTCTCACAGAAAACTATGAATTACGCCTCGTCTCCCCAGGCGTACAATATGATAGTATCGCACGCCCGAGGAGACAAGTGACATGTCAATTGTTCGTGGCGCGGCTGACAATGCATGTGAATGGGACGCCCCCCCCTGCTTTGGAAGTACACGCTGATCAGCGCGTGCTTCCAAAACACCCGGGGTATTGCGCCGCGTATAGAATGCACCCCAATACGCCGTGTGGACATACCCTTATTGCGCCACAGTACACCCCACAAATACGGTAACATCATAGCACTCACTTAGTGCTATGTAAAATGCTTGTATTTCGCAGCGTGTACTGTGCACTGTAAAAAGAAATGACGACACTTCTTTCAGGTGCTTGCACCCTGAGAAATACTAAACTAATAGAAGGCAGGGCCATTGGCTTGTTGAAAGTATGCGATGGGATCAGGTGTATTGCGGCGCATGCCTGCACGTGCATACGCCGTGTGAACATACTCTGTGAAGAGTCATGCACAAGCGTGTACCGACTCTCCATTGTGAGCTGTAATTTTCGGTGGTCTGTTCCTGAAGGTGGGACCTGCACCTGAGACTTTGATGACATAGCCTAGTGATTTACCATCAAAGTCTATGGTGGGTTTACAAGTCAGGATTGACAGGCACCTTGTAACCCCTCCACCGCCATATTGGAGTATAGGGCACACAGGGCACTCCACTGTGGTGCCTGTTATTAGCTATGGCGCTGTAAACTAGGATGTAGTTCTATGATTTAAAGGTGCGTTCCATGCTGTGCACTCTGCGCCTGCTCCCTGTGACTTCTCAGCACCACATTAGCGCTGCTGTGTTTTGGCTTTGCTGTAGTAATAACAAAAGCAAAACAACGCCTATGACAGCGGCGACTCTCCCCCTGCAAGCTGCAGTGTGCAAACACAGGCCCGTCAGGAAACCAACTCCTAGCCCGCCTCCCAGTGACGTCAGCAGCCGCGCCCCGCCCAACCCCCGGCCGCAACCGCGCCTCGCCCCGCCCCCTGCATGAGGTCGCCATGGCACCACCTCCCCTGGCCCCTCCCTCCCTCGCGGCCCCGCCCTCCGCTGTTTCCCTCTCGTCTTTCTTTCTCTATTTGTTCCTCCTCAGCGCTTTCTACCCACAATCCCTCGCGAAAACCCTACAATGAAATTTAAGAAGTTTTTTAGGTTTCGGCGCCATTTTCGATTGGACTGAGGTAAGGAGGGATTTTTTTTTCCCAGGGAATAACTCGCCGGAGCGGTTTGGGTCTTTTCTTCTAGTTTCCCTTTCTCGGCGGCCGCCTTCTACGCTCCGAAAAATCGGGAAAAAATTCAGGAAAAATTCCCGCGGTGTCCGGTGTGCAGTGGCGGCCTCCCCCCGGCTCCGCCCGGCACTGAGCGGGGAGCGGCAGCGACCGTTACCCGGGGACAAGCCCCGCCGGGCACTTTTTATCATTTCAGCGGGTTTGCAGGCAGGAGCCGGCGGCGCCCCACACACCCGCCCCGACCCACACCCGCCGGGCGGCACCGGGGAGGGGGGGGGGGGGGCACTAGTTTTATTTTCCTCTCATTTTTAGTTTTGTTTTTTCTTTCTGTATTTTTTACTTTTTCTTTTAAAGTTTTTTTTTTTAATTTTTTTTCTTTATTCCAAAATAGAAGTAGTTTCGTCTTTGAGCGTTGTCTCCTGCCCGGAGAGAGGGGCTCGGGCTGTTGTTATGGAGAGTCCTGTGCTGGGGCAAGAAGGGAGGAGGGGGCTGGGCAGGGAGGTTACTCCTGGGGGGCAGCGGAGGGCGCTGCCTGCTATGGAGGGTCAGACAAAGGGGCCCGGGCTGTATCCCTCTGTCACCTTGCTGCTCTGTTATTTGGCGAATGCCCCAGATATGAACATTTCTCTATGGTTTCTCAGTGTAACAAGTGAGGATGTTCTGCCGTCACTATCGGGGGGGTGGGGGGGGAGCGTTTATCACCTAAAATAAAGTCCAAGGTTTAAAATTTGAGTAAAAAAAAAATTCCGTGTTTAAATTCAGAATTTTTTTTTTTTAAATGTTTTGTGGAGAAGTCAAAATAAACAAATCCACAGAGGGTGAGGAGGCTGGTGGGGGCTGGCAGTAATTTGGGGGGCATGGACGGGCACTGCACTGTGGGGCAGGAGAAGTTTTTTGTTTTTATAAATTTATCTCTTCAAATTGAGAATTTTCTAAAACCAGCGATTTGGTGGCAAAAGAACAAGGGCTTTATTTCATGATCGCACTGCTCAAATTCAAACCCCTTTTAGCGTCCCTATTGGGATGCGTTCACACGTCGCGTTTTTGTTGCATATTTCTTCACAAACCTAAGGAATTAGAATGCACTTTTTTTTAATTAGCATTTAAGTTGGGCTCTCGTGTTGCATTTTTCAACTTCATCAGAAACAGAATTTTAAAAACAGAACAAAAGCGTGTTTTTTTCTTTCTTGTTTTTTTTTCTTCCATGAACCTCTAAGGGGTTGTTCACACAGTGTTTTTGGATCTGAAAATCGCATCCAAAAACGCAGCGGCGATTGGATCCAACACGAAGATGTGTGTTGGATGCAGCAGGATCGCATCCTATAGTTTATAATAGGGCTCCTGCTGCGTCTTTCGGACATGTCAGTTCTTGGAACAGATCCGAATGATGCAATGAGACACGAATCTGTGCGCCGATGCGCATTTCTAGTAAAAGCAATGTAAATCACACTGCTACTTGTTAGCTGCGTGTTTGGGGTCCAACAGACGGATCCAAACACGTATCTAAAAACGTATGTTTACACGGACTCAACACTCCATGTGAATATACCTTAAGCCTGGGTTCACACTTTGCACTTTTCAACTGTATCAAAAATGCAAGCGACTCCCAAATGCCTACATTATTTTGAATGTCACCTGTGTTTCAACTTAGAGTTAATTACAAAACCACTGGCATAAAACAGAATTAAAAAAAATGCTTGCCTTTTTGATGCAGTATTTACATGTTTTTGATGCAGTTGTGAAACGTCTGCAGTAAAGCAAGGTGTGAACACAACCTAGGGAAATGCCGGCCTGTTCACCGTAAGGCCAGGTTCACACAGTGGCTTTTTTTTTTTTTTTTGATGTGCAAAATTCATGTTTATCTTGTGATCACACATCAGGCTGCACATTGAGGTTTTCATTGACTTAAATGGGAATAAAAGTGCATCAGGCTCACAGCTGCGCTTCTTTGAGTGCTGTTTGATAGATAATGCGCTGCCCCCCCCCCCTCACCCCCCCAAAAAAACCGTGAGTGCTGAACAATCAGTGCGTAAATGTGCGAAACGATGTATCAAGTACAATGGCGTTCCCTGTATTGGAAAAACACATGAATTTTAGAATCAAAAATGGACCAAAAGGCGCATCAAATAAGAACAGAAACGCATGTAAACCGTTCACACATTGCATTACGGCATGTGCTTCTAGATTAAAAACGCACATAGAAATTGCGGAAAAAAGCAAAACGACATGCATTTTGCTTTAATGCTAGTGGTTTTTTGATGGAACTGATCTAGAGCACAGGTGTAATGTGAGCTTATTAAAAAAAACAAGTGTGTTATGTTGCTTGGGGTTTTGATGCAGTTCAAAAAAAAAAGACAAATGCAATGTGTGCACTTTTTTCCTTTAGGGGATGTTCACACTGCGTGTTTTTTTAGATGCATGTTTCGGACCCAAAACGCATCAAACAATGTGCAGTGTGATTTACATTAGTTTAAATGTAAAATACGCATCAATGTTCAGACGTCTGATCGCCGATGTGTGTTTTGCATGCATCTTTTTGATGCGTCTTTTGGATCTGTTCAAAGAATCAACATGTCAATGCTTGATCCGTTTTACGCAGCAGACGCCCTATTTAAAACTATAGAGTACATTTCTGCTGCACAGAAAATGCATCCAAACACGCAGATATGGATATGTTTTACACAGGGCTTTTCCATCCATTTTTCGGATTGAAAAAAGCCTGGTGAACATCCCCTTAAAATTGAACATTGCATGCTTTTTATGCATTTTGATGCAGCCAAGAAACGCAACAGAAATGGGACGTATAAGCAGGCCGGGTTGACATGCTGTGTTCTCCGTGCATATTTTGCATCAGTCAGCCAAAACCAGGAATGGCTCTCAAACGGAGACGAAGTGTAAGGCGAGGTTCACACGGCTTATTGACACCGTAATTGCGGGACGGATTTCGCCCGCAATTACGGCGTGTGGGTGGGGGCGGCAGCTCGCCGGCCCCATAGACGTCCATTATCCATGGCCGCCGGGATAATGAACATGCCACTTTCTCGCCGCTCGGCGAATTCGCCGAGCGGGGAGGGGAGACGGAATCCATAGTTCTCTATGAGAAGTGTGGATTACCGTAATGACTGGGACGGATTGGCGCCGTACTGCAGCGCAATACGGCTGATATTCGTGCCAGAAATAAGCAGTGTGAACAGTAGCTAAGCCCTCCATTGTACTTTTTCTCGGTGTAAGTTTTATTCCTAGTGTGAATTCGGCCTAATGCTGAGTTTTGTTTGACGCATAATTTGCATCAGTATTTGTAAGCCACAATGCGTCAAAACAGTCGCATTAGGCTGGGATCATACGATGTGGTGTTTGAAAGCACCAGAAATGCATGCAGTAATAATTAGGAAAAAAAGTGCATTTTTGAATTCACCCAAATTCAAGTTCATTATAAAACACTTGTGCTCTTAATAAATATATATATATATATATATATATATATATATATAATATATATATATATATATATATATATATATATATAATTTAATTTATTTATTTATTTTTTTTACACTGCACAAGTTTTATGTAGTTGAGGAACGCAAAGTGTGAGATCGGCCTGAAGTTGTATTTTTTTCCTCATAGGTGACTTGGCCCCAGTTGATGGAAGAAATTGTGTTTTTTTTTTTTTCTTTCTATATTTCTATAGGCCAGAATATGCTGGGTGCCCTGTATGTAGGAGCAAAATCCAGTGTCTGGTATACAGTGCATTGTTAGATGCAGTGTAAGATTATTTCGGAGGATACATTTAGGAGTGGCCAAATCTTTGTGCACTGTTCTAGATAAAACTAGATTGCAGAGCTTCTACTGCAGCGAGCAACCTCCAGGGTTTAGGTTTAAAGTTAGGGGTCAGTCCAGACAGGTCTCACACCGACACTGGTGTTAACACTGGTCTCTACTTCACACTCGTGAAATATATTTGTTACCTTAGTGAAGGGCCGTGCAGGCTAAGACCTAGAGATCACCTGAAGGGTACAGTTTCTGTTTTTTGGGCAGATATATAAAGAAGAGTCTTTAACATCATTACACAATTGGTTAGTTCTATAATTGTTGGGGTATGTTCACACAGCGTGTTGGATCCGATTTTGGATAAGAAAAACGCACTCAAAAGCGCTGCGTAAATCGCATCCAAAATGCAGGTGTGTGTTTGGATGCATTTTGGCTGCAGCAGAAGTTTGGAAAGCTGCATCGTCCTAAATAAGGCGTCTGCTGCATCAAGAATTGACATGTCAGTTCTTTGAATAGATGTGAAAGATGCATGTAAACATGTATCGTCTAAACGCTGATTCGTGTTTTACATTGAAAGCAATGCAAATCACACTGCACATCGTTAGATGCGTGTTTGGGTTCATTTAGGGTCCGAAACACGGATCCAGCACGCCGTGAGAACATACCCTTAGTGTAATTACAAAAACCAAAAAGTTTTACGGTTCTTCAAATGCCGTCTAACGCGTGACTTTTGCCTTTGACTATAAAAGTATCAAAAACAGTTTAACACTTCAGTACAAATGTTGAGGTCTCTGAATTACCACAAAAAAATAACAACAACTTGAAAACTGCAGTGTGCCCCCCCGCTGAGGACAGTGGTTTGTGGTGACATGCCACTATATATCATAAGGGCGCTACCGTCCAAAATGTGCCTAAATCCTACTGATGTTGTAGATGAGGCGACCTCACAAGGGTTAACATGAGCCCATTAGATGTACAGCGACTCTGTCTCCAAATAAAACATGACATCAGTATCCCTTAACAAGCAGTAGGAACAGCCCTTTGCCTGTGACATCTGTACGGCTGAGAAGATGGAGTTTGTGGTCAGTGTTTGGTGTCATCAAATATTAGAAATCTCCTCCTTTACTGTCCCGCTCTGTTTTGCTTTGTTGAAATTGTTCCCAGTAATTGCGTCTGTTGAACGATGTCCCAGCCCCAGACTAACCACACTTTACAAATGTTGTTGCAGAGCTGGAACTGAAGCTGATGTAAATGTGACGTATTGATTACAGTAAGTCTGTTCTCCATTTGTCAGTCCTGCACTGCTTGTGTGACTCATTAACGCTTGCATGTTACGCCTCTGTGTTATGTTATTTTTATTTATTTATTTTTTTTTTTTAAAAAAAAAAATATTTTTTATTCACATCTGTCTTGTTTCTGCATTTTCTTATGCTGTTGATTAGTTTTTTTTTTTTTTCTATAAGCAACATGTTCCAGTGAATCCGTGCAGACCCTTGTTTAGCCCTATACAGGTAAATTTAAAAATCCAAAATATTCTGTTTTTGAATAGCTCGCATATAGATTTTATTTTTGTTTTTGCTTTCTCATCAGTTTGGTATAGATAAGACCACGTACAATACAAAGCATAGTACATGAGTGGAAATAAAACACAGGAAAAAAAGATAACTATCGGGCATCTTCAGACACGGATGTGTATGAGCCCTTCGGGTATGTTCACATGGCGTTTTTCAAATATGTTTTTGGGTACGTTTTATGTTCCGAAAAAACGGATCCCAAAACGTATTTAACAATGCTCAAGTGTGACTACATTGAAATCAATGCAAAATACGTATCATCGTTCAGACGGTACATGTTTTACATACATGCATTGCGTAAAACGGATGCATTCAAAGAATGGACATGTCAGTTCTTGATCCGTTTTATGGATTGAAAAGCCCATAGAAACAATAAGGATACATTTTGGCAGTCCAATTTGTGATACGTTTTTGGATGCTTTTTAGTCGCAATACATTTACGTATTGAAAAAACGTATCCAAGACGCCGTATGAACACACCCTTGGACAAACTTGCAAGCAATACAGACCAAACAATAACTATAGAAGTAGCACTACACGTCCCAGTGTCTCAACAGCATACGAGCAGGACCCCACCTGCCTAAATGATCCTCACGTAGTAATGAATGCTGTATATAGAAGCAAATATAACCATAGAAATGTCCTTTCTTTTTATTTAATATAGAAAAAGAGCAACAATATAATGCTTTTCTTCAAAAACCGTATCATGTATAGACACAATGTAAACACGAGACACTCGGCTTGAGAAAGGGGGCGTGGTCTCCCGAAACGTTGCGTGATCGGGCACCATGGAACAACTAATGTAGGAACTGCACGGGCTCGACTCCTCGTGTGGCGTGCTGCCGTACTTATCCTATATGGGAGGACTTGCAAGATTAAGCGGAGTGTCTCGTGTTTACATTGAGTATAGAAAGATCGTCTTTGGCACTCTATCAGGTAAAAAATTGGGTGCAAACCAAATTTTTTTTATAGTAGACCTTTATATAGAAAGGTTGCACACCAGTGTTTACATTTTTCATTTCAACAAAACTTTATTAGGTAACATGATAGTTATCTGGCTTCATAAAATACAGGGTCAGCATATTTCCATCTTTTATATATAATTAGATTCGTATACCATATATACTCGAGTATAAGCCGAGGCACCTACTTTTGCCCCAAAAAACGGGAAAACTTATTGACTCGAGTATAAGCCTAGTGTAGAAAATGCAGCGGCTACTGGTAAATTTTAAAAATAAAAATGGCTCTGACATATAGGTGGCGAGAGAAGGTGACAAGGCACATAGGCACAAGTTCATGTATAGATTTTTGGCTTAAGTTAGGCAGGTTTTTTTTGTTGTTAGAGTAAGTATCAAGATTGGCTTATATGAACATTGTATGTAGAAAATTAATGACGCTGTTAACAGTCCACTACTATATATCTGTATGGATTGATTTTGTGTCAATAAAATGTTGTTTAAAAAAAAAATGGATACCAATAAAATTACATAGGCAGTTTAATGTCCCCCATAGGCAATTATAGGCGGATATATGGCCCTATATGCAGGTATAGGCAGGTATATGTCCCAAATGGCACGTATATGGCCCCATAGGTATGTAATAGGCAGTTATATGTCCCCCATAAGCAGATTATAGGCAGGTATATGGCCCCATACGCAGGTAATAGGCAGGTATATGGCCCCATAGGCAGGTAATAGGCAGGTATATGGCCCCATAGGCAGGCTATAGGCAGCTGTAGGCAGGTATAGGGCCGGCTGTAGGCAGGTGTAGGGGCAGGTGTAGGGCCGGCTGTAGGGGCAGGTGTAGGGCCGGCTGTAGGCAGGTATCGGGCCGGCTGTAGGCAGGTAGGGCCGGCTGTAGGGCAGGTGTAGGGCCGGCTGTAGGGCAGGTGTAGGGCCGGCTGTAGGGCAGGTGTAGGGCCGGCTGTAGGGCAGGTGTAGGGCCGGCTGTGGGGCAGGTGTAGGGCCGGCTGTGGGCAGGTGTAGGGCCGGCTGTAGGGGCAGGTGTAGGGCCGGCTGTAGGGCAGTTTCAAAAAATTAAAAACAATCACTCCCCTGGCTCCTCGCTGCACCGTCTCCCTCGCTGCTCCGGCCTACCGCGCGCTTCCTGCATTTTCTCTGCACAGGCGGGTGATGTCATCAGGACGCGCACGCTGCCTGTGCCGGAAACTGCGGGCGGCCGCGAGTCTGCGGCCGCCCGGAGTCCACTACGGAGTGCTCGCTCTCTGCCCCGCAGTAGGTGAAGGGATTGCGGACATTGCCCGGGCCAGCGCAGCGCCCGGACACTGTGCGCTCACTCGGCCTTCAGTTATACGCGCTCCCTGAGGAGCCGCATATAGCTGAAGCGTCCCTGTCGGCGGACGGGCCATCGCAGCACCCGAGCGCCTACAGTGACTCGAGTATAAGCCGAGGTAGAGTTTTTCAGCTCATTTTATGGGCTGAAAAACTCGGCTTATACTCGAGTATATACTGTACTTTGTATGTTTCGGTCCCTAAACGGACCTTTTTCAACCGAATCTCTAAAATAATAAAAACAATAACAACGAATTGTTAGTATATACAACAAATAAGACAAATGTCATTATATTATTGCTCTTTTTCTATATTAAATAAGAAAGGACATTTCTATGGTTATATTTGCTTCTATATACAGCATTCATTACTACGTCCAAACATGGGGTCACACTGTTTTTTGATGCACATTTTATATTTGTAAGCCAAAAGCAGGAGTGGGTCTAAGATACAGAAGCCTTTGCATTATACTTTTTCTCTGTAGGTTTCATACCTGGTTTGGCTTAGAAATAGTAATGCAAAATATGCATAAAAAATACCATGAACCCAGCCTGACCTATACCCAGCTCCAAGGTGTAATGGGGCAGGAATAAGTACTCGTAGCACTAGGAAGCTAATAAAAGGCCTGTTAATAAAAATTAAGAAATGTTCAAGTTTAAATGAAGGGTTCATAAATGGTTTTTGTTTTTTTTTTTTAATTGCCCCAAATTTCATCTTGTTGCACAGCAAGGCAGTAAACGCTCATAATGTTCATTATTAATTAGAATTGCTCTTTATGTATGTATTGTTCTTGTCTTAAGGAATAAATAGAAATCTTCACGCATAGCACAATGTCAAGTCTAGATTCAGATCTACATGATATAAAACTCGCCGTTCCTCGGCTTCCTCCGAGACCACCCTGATCTGAACCAGCACTTAGTGACCTAGAGGCACTATTGGCAATTAAAACTGCTGGCGTCTGGGAGGAGGCTTGGGGGGGGGGGGGGGGTAACCCGTGTCAGAATATGATTACTCTATTGGTCAAGTTTAATTGCAGGGATGCATAGACAAATGCAACTGTTTTCAGGCCTCTTTATTATACTGATGGATTCTCACATGAGATGACGAATGTCTTGATTGACAAATCGCTTGATTATTGTAGCGCAACTTTATTTTATGAATCTACTTTATGGAAAATCAATAAAAATGTGTTTACAAAAAAAAAAAACCTTGGACGCCCCAGCAGGTCTACAAAACCGAAGATGGATAACCTGAATCCTGATGGTGACGTTCATTTGGTTCTTGCACTGCGGGGGAGCGGTTGCAGGAGTTGGGGCCATAATACTGATGCCTAAATCTGGCCAAAGGAATTTTTTGGAAAAGAGCGATGCTGAATTAAAAGAAAGATTATAGATTACTTAGAGCGCAGTGTTACATATAAGCGTAACTGTATCAGACCGGATGATAAAGATTGGGGCACTTTCGCACGCACTTTTTTTTTTTTTTTTTGCAGACTTTGGCATGGAGTCATTTAATTAATATAGCACAATGCAGTTAATTTATTTTCCTTTAAATGCTCATTTACAGGTTTGTGGCACAAAAAATGCATTAAATAAGTTATATTCCTCATGAAAGTGTTTTCTTTTGCTGTTCCTCTGTTATTGCTCTTGGAAATGCTGATTGTCCCACTGGTCCAGTGATGAGACTACTAGTATGGTCACTTCAAGCTGTGAGGAGAGGCCTGGGGAGCACTCACAGATAAGAGCCATTGGCATTTAACAATAATGTCTTGCCACCTGGGCAAATGTGAGAGCCGCAAGTACCTGTGCACATATTGCCCTTGGTAATGCAGTTTGCCAGACCATAACCAAGTGTACGTTTGGTCTCTGAGTCATAAGCAGGTTTTGCCCCCTGACTGATAGAACTGTTGTAATCAGCTCAGCTGTAATACACTGCTGGATTCCTGCAGCAAGATCATTTCAGGTCTGGTTAATGTACAATGTGGCATGGAAAGGGTCTCGCAAGTGGATGTGGTTTGCTCTGACTCGCCATTGGCAATCTGTCACTTGCTGAGGACCTAACAAAGACCCCCAAGTCTGTCATTGCTATCTGACAATCCATTCTAGAGGTATGACTTAATGGGTTGCCCCTTAGTATAAGGGGCCGTTCACACGGTGTTCTTGGATCCGAAAATCGCATCCAAAAAACACAGCGGCGATCGGATTCAACAAATACCCAACGCACAGCTGCATGTTTGGATGTGTGTTGGATGCAGCCGGATCTCACCCTATAGTTTAAAATAAGGCTCCTGTTGCATCTTTCGGACCAAGACTTGACTTGTTAATTTTTGGAATGTATCCGAAAGACGCAGTGAAACTCGCATCGGCAATCACTCGTGTGAACGCCGATGCTTGTTTCATATTAAAAGCAATGCAAAATCACATTGAACATTATTAGATGCATGTTTAGGTCCGATTAGGGTCCAACAGACGGATCCAAACGCGCATATAAAAATGTATATTCACAGACTCAAAATGCCGTGTGAACATAGCCTAATACAAAGTGGCAATACTGTTTTAAAATAATATCATATGAGTTATAGCATTATACAAGCAATTAAAATATTACTGCCTCAATATCCAGAAAGATTAGCAAAGGGTTATTAGGGTCTTTTAGATTATAGAAAAATGGCTATGGAGGGGACCTAATACATATGTATAAATATATAGAGGTCAATAGAGAGATCTCTGCCATGGTCTATTTATACCAAGGACTAGATCCAGAACAAGGGGACATCCTCTATTTCTAGAGGAAAGTTTCTACATAACCATGGAAAGGGATTCTTTACAGTTAGAGCAGTGAGACTGTGGAACTCTCTGCCAGAGGAACGAGTCATGGTAAATTCACTAAGGGTATGCTCATGTGGCATATTGGGGTGCGTACTGTACGCGTCGCAATACGGCGGGTGTTTTAGAAGTACGCGCTGTCCAGTACGTACTTCTAAACCACAGGGGGACCATGGGCACTTTCACTAGTAGCGAAGAAGTGGCATGTCACTTCTCTCCCCCAGCATACAATACGATCGTATTGTATGCCAGGGGGAGACGAGACGTAATTCATAGTTCTCTGAGAGCTGTGGATTACCGTATTTGCGGTGCATATTTCGGCCACATATTAAAGCGCAAATACGCGGCGAAATGCGCACAAAAAGTACGCTGTGTGAACATACCCTAAGAGTTCAAAAAGGAGTCTGGATGCATTTCTAGAGTGTAATAATAAGTTATAGTGACTAGGATTCTGGAGAGGGGTCATTGATCCAGGGATTTATTCTGATCGCCAGATTGGAGTTGGGGAGGATTTTTTTCCCTAAAATGAGGACAATTGGCTTCTACATCATGGAGAATTTTGCCTTCCTCTGGATCAACACTATAGGACAATACGCTGGACTGGATGGACGTCTGTCTTTCTTCAGACTTATAAACGATGTAACTATGTAAATTCCCTAGCGTACCACCACAAACATAATGAGGCATAGAATTGGGGTAAATTTATTTACTACGTGGTATGTTGTATTTTAAAAAAAAAAAAAAAAAAAAGATTTGCATCTATTTTTTGGGAGGGAATGATAACATTTATCAAACTATGTCTTAGAAAAAAAAATTGTGCAAAAAAAAAAATAAAAAAGGCCCTCATACAACTGCATCGGTAGAAAAATAAAATAAAAGTTATGATTTGCGTTATGGTACGTGACTATAAAAATAAATTTGTGGATGCTCTCTCTTGACGCTGAGAAAGCGTTTGATAGAATTGATTGGTCGTTTCTGCATGCAGTCTTGAAACAAGTGGGGCTGGGACCCCTGATGCTAGAGTGAATCGCAGCGCTATACCAAAATCCCCATGCTCAAATCCGAATCAACGGCACCTTATCCGCTTCTGTCCCGATACGCAATGGCACCAGACAGGGATGCCCCCTTTCACCCATATTATTTGTGTTAGTGATGGAACACTTATTGCAGGATATACGGCTTAACCCAGACATTAGGGGTATACAGATAGGGAATTCACAGTTTAAATGTGCTGCTTACGCAGATGACCTCTTGCTATACGTTACCCAACCGCTTGTCTCTTTGCCTAACCTGCTGATGTGTCTTAAGAGGTTTGGTGAGTTATCTAATTTTAAAATCAACTACGCCAAATGTACTGCACTGGGCATAAACATGGAAAACTCTCTGGTGACCAGGATGAAAGCGAGCTTCCCATTTACATGGTCCAACCGAGCTTTTAAATATCTGGGTGTTTTTGTTTCTGCTGACCCGCAGGATGTGTATGAGCTTAATTTTACGCCTCTGTTGAATTATATCACTGCAGACCTACTGAGATGGACTGTTAAGGATTTCTCCTGGCTAGGTAGGATAAGCATAATTAAAATGAACGTTCTGCCCCGTCTTCTGTATCTCCTCCAGACCGTACCATGTTTCTTGCCTCGGTCTTTTTTTCAAAGCAGTGGACAAACGGCTGAGACACTTTATATGGGCGGGTAGAAAAGCAAGAATCGCCAAACGAATTCTTATAAGGGATAGACAAGATGGTGGGCTAGCTTTGCCGGACATAAAAGCCTACTACCTGGCGACTGTTGCGGTACGGCTAGTAGATCTTCATCAGTGCCATTCCACCAAACTGTGGGTGCGCTTGGAGGAAAGTATCCATGGGGCGCCACTCTCGGGCCTTCCTTGGTTACCAGCATCATTGCTCCCATCAGCTTCCGTGCTCAAACTCCCCTGGGTAAACAGAAACACTACCCAAGCCTGGCGCACTCATGGGATTGCACGTGGCCTGTTTAGGATCGGTGGCCCCCTGACTCCGGTGACAGATAACCCAAGCTTAGGTTTGACTTGTCGCATGTCCACTGCCCCAAATGGGTCATATAGGAGATCGGTGTTGTTTGCGGATGTGCTTACTGCCCAGGGACTGAGGACTAGGACAGAAATAAATGATACCTTGCCATCCCTGTCTCTGACCTGGTTTGGCTACATGCAGATTTCTCATTATTATGCTACCCAGAAGATTGCCCTAGATCAGGGGTGGGCAATTAATTTTCCCATCGGGCCGCATGAAAAAGTGCGATGCTTTCGGAGGGCCGGACTAATAAAAACATAGGGTGAACGGGGGGGAAAAAAATCGTTTTTTTGGGTGATTATTTTTGTGGAAACTTACTGGGGCATGTATCTATATACCTGCCTTACTCATGGTACACAGTAAGGTAGGTATATACCAGCTCTCCTCAGTAAGGTAGGTATCTAGATGTATGTCCCCTTAGTCTGGCAGGTATATACAGCTCCCCTCAGTCAGTCAGGTATATAGATATAGGTACCCGCAGACAGGTATATAGATAGATACAACTCCCCACAGGCAGGATAATTATAGATATAGATAACAGCTCCCCTCAGGCAGGTATTTAGGTACAGCTCCCACAGGCAGGAATATAGATAGGTACAGCTCCCCACAGGCAGGAATATAGATAGGGTACAGTCCCCACAGGCAGGAAGTTAGATAGGTACAGCTCCCCACAGGCAGGAATATAGATAGGTTCAGCTCCCCACAGGCAGGTATATAGATAGATACAGCTCCCCACAGGCAGGAATATAGATAGGTTCAGATCCACTGAGGCAGGAATATAGATAGGTACAGCTCCCCTCAAGCAGGTATATAGATAGTTTCAGCTCCCCACAGGCAGGAATATAGATAGGTTCAGCTCCCCCACAGGCAGGAATATAGATAGGTTCAGCTCCCCACAGGCAGGAATATAGATGGGTACAGCTCCCCACAGGCAGGCATATAGTTTTATGACCAAAATAACAAACACTAATACTCACCTTGGCTTACCGGCTTCCCGGCCGAGCGCGCTCATCTTCTATCTGAGGAGCTTCCCGGGCTGGTGGGCGTGATGACGTCATGCCGCCAGCGCCGGGACGCTCCTCCGTCAGCTCCTGGGCCCGCACAGTTATTACTCTGTGTGCGGGCCCAGGAGAGGCAGCGGCGCGGTGAGCGAAGTTCATCGCGTCGCTGCCTAATTCACCAGCAATAGTAGCGCTGACGGCCCGCGGCGGTCCTCTCAGCAATACCCGCCGCGGCGGCCGAAAGCTACTTTAGCAGACCTGGGCATGGTACGCCGCGGGCCGCATCCGACGAGCTGGCGGGCCGGATGCGGCCCGGGGGCCGTACTTTGCCCAGGTCTGCCCTAGATTTTCACAGACCACTAACTCCCTTCGAGAGGATCTGCACGACAAATCCCCCTGGGGGACATTTGGTCTCTAAAATATACGATCTGATCCTCTCATCCCTATCAGACTTTAGACCCACATATCAGATAAGCTGGGAAAGAGAACTGGGGATATCGATCTCAGAGGCCGATTGGCAGAAGTCAAGTACCCTAACATACAAATCCATTGTGGCTTGCAGGCTACAAGAGCTAAATTTCAAAGTCCTAACGCGCTGGTACAGGGTGCCATCGTTGCTGGCTACTATTTCTCCTCAGGTGCCTAGCACCTGTTGGAGATGCGGGAAGGCCGAGGGGACGATGTCCCACATTTGGTGGGAATGCCCAGCAGTGCGGACTTTTTGGGCTGAGGTGTTACGGATCATAGACCTAGTTACAGGGGTCAAGCTCCAGAATGAGCCCGCAGTGGTGCTTCTACAAATTATCCCTTTACCCCTGCATGTTCTTAGGGGCCACATTCTCATCTTTATGCTCAGTGCAGCTAGGGCGTTGATCCCGCGCCTGTGGAGGTCGACGGAGACCCCCTCCATATCGGCTTGGTTAACCGAGCTTTCCTCAATCCAGCATATGGAAGAATTACGGGCCGATCTTAATCAGTCTCATGATAAATTTATGGCTACTTGGTCGAGTTGGCTGATGTTCAGCAACTCGGCGGATTATGCCTTAGCCACATAGACACGCGCCTCCGTGCTATGGAGAGTGCTCGGGTTAGGAATTGTTGGTCAAGTAGTAGCGATAGCTGAACGTTTCTCTGGTCCTTCGGTGTCCATTGGGGCATCCCTTGTATCCCTCTGGATCCAGGATACTCAGTGAGTATCTTAACTCTCCACAGGTTATGGTCGACGGTAGTTTCAATGTTTTTATTACTTATTACCTGTTTTGTAGACATGTCATTGAGGTTTAACACAAATGCCTCCGACAGTACTACCCACTTACAACAGAGCAGAACATGTCAAATCCCTCAACTACGGGAACATCACTGATAACCCAATATTGTTGCGTGCACCCTGAGTTCGGGGAAGGATACTCACGATTAGGGTTGAGGAGAATGATGTTTCCGGAGAAGGAATCAGCTTAATAAAGAGTTGGATGTATTGATATTTAGTGTTTATACAACATTGTGGTACAATGCAGAGGTTATGTGATATGTCATAAGAAAATTGTACTTTATGTTTTGCTTCATAATAAAGCCTTTTGAATATGAAAAAAATAAAATAAATTTGTGATTAAAGCCTAAAGAGACTGGATGGCCTGGTCAGTAATGGGCTAATAGTGTCATCTGCTTTCAGCGGGTGTCTGTTTTGAGGTGGAAATGGTCCTGTATATAGCACTATTTTCCTCATCAAAAACGAATTGTAGATGAAGGCTGCTAATTGAACCAACAATGCAAGATGTGAACAGAGCCTTACCTGCCTCTTCAAAAAACTGAAAAGAATTTCCCCAAATAATTAACTTGACAAGAATCCCCTCTAAGTCCTTCATATTATGTAACTGTTCAGTTGTTTAGAAATCCTGTTTATGATTGGGTATAAAACAAAGTTGTGATCAGTGACCGTGTTTGCTTTACCATTAACCTCAGTATTGGGTCCACTTGGTCTAAATTCAGACACGTTTTGCTTCATTTTTAGTGGTATTTTTTGTTACTGTTAATTTGTTTAACGTTTTTTAAACTAGAAGTGCTCTGGGTATAGGGTCTTTACCAAAAATGCTGTAAAAAAAAAAAAGCAAATGTCCAAAATGTTGCAGCGAAAAATAATCATACCTTTTTTTTTCTCTTTTTTGGTTCTTACTGCTTTAAGGAAAAAAAAAAGATATGAAGGAGGCTTTAACATAGTGGTAACCTCAGTTATTGCCTTGCACTGATAATTTGTATTTTCAATCCAAAAAGTTATTTCGGTTAAGTACGCGCCCCAATACACAGTGTGAACATACCCTTACACTAATCAAGTATCTATTGACAGAATTCAGCAAGACCTATGGTTTTTGGTTTGTTTTTTTGTGTTTTAAGACCAGAAGGATTTATAACAGACAAACTTGTATAAAAAGTGTCGGCACAATAGCAGAAAGTGTTTGAAAATTTACATTGTCCTTCATTTATGTTTTTTCAGTTTACGCCTGAATGGCAGAGCATTTTACTTGCACACAATGATGATCAATGCAAGGGTGCATGGATATGGTAAATGTGGCATGCTGTTACTGCCGCCTGTTGTCACTCATACTGCTCTTCTTTCGTTACAGGATGATGGTGAGTGGAAGTTCTGTCCTGGGAAGGATTCTCTGGGCTGAAGTAGCAGCACATCATGGTTTGTAGAAACAAGGAGATACAGACCATTCTGAGCTGCCTCTTCATGTCAGAGATGAGCTGCCCTTCAAATCTAAGTATGTGGAGGAACAAGGCATTCTCGCTCTTTGTGGAGGTGTGGTTCTTACTGAAAGTGTTATAATTTGATGCATTAGCGCGGATTGTGGAAATGTTTGACAATAAGGGGGAAAAGTCTTAAAATCACTATTACAAGATCAATACGTGTTCTGAGCAAGTAATTGTTTAAACAACTCGGCAGTCATAAAGTTTTTCACTTTATTTATTTTTTTTTTTTATAACCCTGGTGGCATACTTGGTTTGTTATACATTAAGTGGTTTTCATATAACTGCACATTGTTCTGCATAAAACATCTTCAGAAACCTTTTTCAAGATTCTAATCCCCTTTTGTATAATTAACATTTCAACCCACTGAAACTGCGTTTGTCCAGAAAGTATCCAGTATGGACATATAACTAGGTCTATTTCCCAACATAGACTGGTGTTTGTCTCTTGAGCAGTGATGACGATCTGATCTGTAATATTAGCAAAATGGGCTGTAAACTACTGCACTTAATTTGGTGATTTTTTTGGGGGGGGCTGTAATGTGGCCTCAACTATCAGACTAAATCGGGTATTATGTGACCCAATTTAATGCTGAATATTCCACCAATCGGGACAGGTGCTAGTGATTTCACACATTTTAATGAACACCTACCTGTCTGGGCTGAAGCTGTTTTCTTAGGCATAAGTGACCTTCTGTTGGTGAGATGTATGTAGTGATGCTGTAGCAGCACGTAAATACTGGAGTGTGATCACTGTGCTGCTCTCCAGTATTACACTGCTGCTCTAGTAATGCTACACTGCCCTGCGTATAAGGAAGGTTTAGTTATATAGAAGCTCTAGTACCCCTCATCTGCCAAACATCGCAGTCCAATTGTACAACTATGGTTACTTCATATGGCATTTTTGGGACCCTTTTATGTAGCACATTTTCCAGCACACACAAAAGAAAGTGTGAAATTTAACTTTTAACCCGTTACATTAAAAAGGCTTAAAATGTTGGGTCAGTCGTTCTTCATTTTTACCCATTTGTGTGCTGCAACTAAGCGTGTACAAATGAAAAAAGACCTACCTGGCATATTGAGCCTCTACAATAAATTAGAACAGGAGCCTCAAATATACTGTGAGCCAAAATTAGAACCTTGGCCAAAGTTACGGGCCAACCTTTATTCAAAATTTGTAATGACTGAGCCCGATCTTTTCCCTCAAGTGCTTTTCTCCACCACTGCCTTATGTCTTGATACGCTCTTGGGGTCAGAGTAACAGTCCGGTACCCACTTTATTTGTACTGACTGCAGTCTGTGTCCAGTGGTCTTCAGCGCTTCTTATCTGCTGCGCGGTGTCTCCGGTTGGACTACCCTGCTGCCTGCAGAGATGCTGGGGCTGAGAAGGATCTGGAACGGTTAAGTGTTGAGGCTGTGGATCCTTAGGCCATGTTCACACGGCTTAAAATGGGCCGTATTTCGGTCCGTAATTACGCGCCGGAGTGCGC
>JAODAL010007546.1:67500-124391 GCA_025379985.1 Phyllomedusa bahiana
TGTACGCTGTGGCTGCATGAGGTCCTTTTGTAGTGCTACTGCTTTCAACTATTGAGCTACTGGTGTCTCTATTCCTTAGCACTATTTACCCAAAGTCCTTAGTCTCTTTATAGCCTAAAGCTATGTCTCCACTGTGTGCGTTTTTTGGCGGTTTTTATTTTCTGAAACCGCTGAGAAAACGACTGAAAACAGATCCCATAGACTTTAATAGTAAAAATGTTCTGCAGTCTCCAGAGAACGTGGTGTTTTTTGTTTTTTTCCAGATCATTTCTGCACCTGATTGTTTTTTTTTTTTTTAAAACTGGCAAAAAAAAACAGAACAGGGCATAAAATTTACTACTGAAGTCTGTAAAGCGCTGCATTTTTTTTTGTGTTTTTTTTTTTTTTTTTTTTTTTTTTTTTTTTTTAGAAATGAACAAATGCTGTGCATTTTTGCAAAAAAAAAAAAAGGTCTGCAAAACGGGCTTTTTTGACATGCATTGGACAAAAAACTCTGTTTTATGAACGGCTTTAGGATTTGATTTTCAGTGAGTTTTTTTTGTCCAATACCATGTAGCCCTAGCCTTAGGGTGCTTTCACACAGTGTGGTTTTGTGGTGTTTTTGGTGTGCTTATTACTGGCAGTACTACACAGCAATTAAACTGTCTTTATTTTCAGCAAGCTTCTTTCAGTTGCCTAAATTGTTCAGAATGGTGTTTCAAGTAACCATTCAGTTACTGTGTTTGAAGTCTTGTGGATTACAGACAAACTAATTGATTACTCACTTTTCACTTTTGTTTAGGTAAGTGAAAGCTTGCTGGTTAAAAAAAAAAAGGCAAATAATTGGAGCGCAGTTAAAACTGCACCAAATCTGTGTGAAAGCACTAACTGTTTTGAAAAGTGTTACAAGCAAGTAATCAATTGTGTTTAGAATCTACAAGACTTCATTAATTAATAATAATTAATTACTCATTAGACCTTTCTAAAGCGCCCTTTGTTTAAAGAGAGTAGAAACTGAGTATTATTTTTGCCATTTATTAAGGATACATAGATTAAATTTCAGAATCACATACAAACCATACTCTGCTCGATGTGACAAATATTACATGGTACCTCTTGTGCTGCCAAACCGCTCATGTACATGAACTCCATACCACCTCTCAATGTGTCCTGAATTATTTGGTACCGGAATATTATTAGCAGATCCTCTAATGCCTGTAAATTGTAAGGTGAACCAAATAAGTTTATCTTGGTCTCATCAGACCACAGGACATGATTCCAGTAATCCATGTACTTATTCTACTTGTTTTCAGCAAACTGTTTGTGGGCTTTCTTGTGCATAATCTTTAAAAGAGGCTTCCTGCTAGGACGATAGCCATGCAGACCAGTTTGATGCAGTGTGTGGTCTGAGCACTGCCAGGCTGGTTTCCCACTTCTTTAACCTCTGCAGTAATGCTGGCAGCACTCGTGTCTGTTTTGGAAAGACGATCTCGAGATATGACACTGAGCACGTGCACTCAGTTTCTTTGGTCGACCATTGTGAGGCCTGTTCTGAGAGGAACCTGCCTTGTTAATCGGCTGTATGGTCTTGTCCACCCTGCTGCAGCTCAGTTTCAGGGTGTTGGCAATCTTACAGCTCAGGCCATCTTTATGTAGAGCGACAATTCTTTTTTCAGGACCGTTCTTTGCCATGAGGTGCCATGTTGAACTTCCAGTGACCAGTATGAGAATGATAACACCAAATTTAATACACCTGCTTCCCATTCACACGTAAGATCTTGTAATACTAACAAGTCACAGTACACCGCGGAAGGAAAATGGTAAATTGGGCACAATTTGTCCAATTTCACTTAGGAATGTACTCACTTTTGTTGCCAGCGGTTTAGACGTTGATGGCTGTGTGTTGTGTTATTTTGAGAGCACACCAAGTTTACACTGTTATACAAGTTGGACACTGACTACTTTACATTATGTCTTCAGTGTTATCCCATGAAAATATATAATACAATATTTACAAAAATGTGAGGAGTGCACTCACTTTTGTGAGATAATGTATGTTTATATCTGCATTGTTTTTTTTTCCCATCTTTGTGTTTTGTCATATGAACGGACCCTACTTACTGTAATGGGCTTTGTCGTGTTTCAGTCATTTAGCTAGACAAAATAGTGTTGCATGCTACTTTACTTTTTTTACACCCACACATCCAAGCGCATCTCATAGTGGCAAAGGTGTGAACATAATGCCCTGTAGAACACAGTTTGAATATTTATACCGTAAGATGAAAAGGGCATATATATGAAAAAATAAATTGATAATAAAGGTGGTAGAATTGCTGTTCCCTAACTTTCACCAAACCAATATCGACCGAGCAAAAATGTATGGCTGTAGGTATTTGGAGGTGTAAATAAAGTTTTCTTAAAAAAAAAAATACTTTTATTGTGCTATACTAATAGCAAAAAAAAACAAAACCCAGTGTTGCTATGAATCTACAACATCAACGTTTCCTCAGCAAAATCCATAATAAAACGGTACTCGATTTGTTTTGCAATTGGTCGTCTCCACTGGTGTCACTGGGGAAAACTTGCAGTGGAAAAAAAAAAAAAGATATTCTTCGGATTTAGAGTTCACTCTGTCAGTTTCTTTGCAGATTCCCTTGTAGAACACAAAAGTGTGGTCTGCCACACCTTCCCATCCCACACAGAAAGGACATACTACCAGCAAATGGAGCAAACGTAGTCCAAATAGGATTACCTTTGCTTTACTAACTTCAATTGGACTGCAGCTGCTACATCCTGGTATTTATCCCCGGCGCCACTGCCGCCGATCGTTAGGGTCCTAAGTCGATACCGCTAAGGTATCGGCTTAGGACCTTGGCAATGGCAGCGGAGCCGGGACTTATTGTATGTGCGTCCGCCTGACACAGACACAGTTACAAGCTTCTGCGGAGCAGAGAGCGAAGGCTCTACTATCCGCAGAGTACTGCAGTGAGCTGCAAGCAGGCTCTTGGAGTATACAGCAAAGGTGGCCTGAGTTTCATCACGCCACCTGTGCTGGAAGACCGGGAGCAGCAACTGCGTCAGGGAGTGGGGTAAGTATTGTTAGTTTTTTTATTTTTAATTAGCTCAATACATGCTGTGGAACCTATAATCCATTTATAAATGTGCTGGGGAGCTATAATCTACATTATAAATATGCTGGGGACCTATAATCTACATTATAAATGTGCAGGGGGACCTATAAGCTACCTATATATGTGCAGGGGTCCTATAAGCTACCTATATACATGCTGGGGGACCTATATACCTGTTGGGGGATATATAACCTGCCTATATACCTACTGGGGGACCTATTACCTTTCTATATACCTGCTCGGGGACCTATAATCTGCCTATATACCTACTGGGGGACCTATAACCTGCCTATATATCGGCTGGAAGATCTATAACCTGCTTATATACAGACTGGGGGACATATAAACTATATATCCACCTACTGGGGGACATATAACTTACTGGGAGACCCTATTACCTATAATTGGGGACAAATAACTTACTGCGCTGTGAAGTCGCTAATAGTTAAGCTGGTTGTTAAGGCTTCAAGTCGATTGATAAGAGCTTGGCAATCAAGTCTGGGGACTACCTGGTATCCACTGGGGTACCTTTTTTCACATTACCCTGACACATACCACTAAAGGAATAACCCCATATGAATCAGCATTACAAAATCCTGCTGTCATATGCTATACAATTTTCCACATGCAAAACTGATCTGTGTCAGTATATCTATTATACTTAGTGTTTCGCTTTGGCTGAAAAAAACTTTGTGTGTTTCTAGCTCATTGGTGCACTATCGTGCCATTGTATGTAATTTTTAAAGTTAATGGAATGGAGTGGACCCGAGTAAAGGGAGATAAAAGGATTTCTACATAGTTTGTCTGTCCTTACAATCCACTCCTGACATTGACCTCAAAAACCAGCAAAATAAAGCTGTGTTCACACTTCAAAATTAAATATGTGAATGCTTCCTTGTTACATATAGTTTAATTATACAGCGGTACCTTGAGATACGAGTTTAATTCGTTTTGTGACCTTGCTATTAATTCAAATTGCTCTTATATCAAAGCAAGTTTTCCCATAGAAATAGAGACGTCATTAATATGTTCCATGCACCCCAAAACCACAATTTTTTTTTTTTACATGTTTATTAACAAACGTACACTATAAATATACTGTATGCAGTGTAACAAAAGAGAATGTAAAGAAATAAACTGGTTTAATTAAGTGTATTCACCTTCAAAGTCAGATAAAGATGCTGCCGGAGCTGGAGATCGCTAAACTTAAATTCCCTTCACTTAGGGTGGGTTCACACAAGGTTGCTGTAATGGCAGAGGGTTTGCAGAGCAGATTACTTATTTAAAATTCACGGATGGCTATAGATTAGGAGCTTTTGAGCAGGAGCTGCTGCTATGCACGTCTGCTCTCCATCACTCTTAACTCAAATATCCACTTTTAACTCAAAGCAAAAAATTAACCAAGCGACTGCTCTCTCAAAAAACTCAAGACACTCTTAAGTCAAGGTACCACTGTATATACAGCTGAAACCAGAAGTTTACATACACTAAAAAGACACATATGCATGTTTATCTCACTATATGACATGAAATCAGAATAAACCTTACCCGTTTTAGTTCAATTAGGATTACCAAAATTATTTCTATTTGCCAAATGCCAGAATAATGAGAGAATTTTTAAGGCATTTTTATTACTTTCTGCAAAGTCAAAAGTTTATATACATTTCATTAGTATTTGGCAGCATCGCCCTTAAATTGTATGACTTGGGTCAAACGTTTTGGATATCCTTCCACAAGCTTCTCACAATAGTTGGTAGGAATTTTGGCCCATTCCTCCTGACAAGAACTGGCGTAACTGAGCCGTGTTTGTAGGTCGCCTTGCTCGCACCTGCCTTTTCATCTTTGCCCATAAATTTTCAATATGATAGAGATCAGGACTTTGTGATGGCCACTCCAAAACATTGACTTGGTTATCCTTAAACCACTTTGTAACCAGTTTGGCAATATGCTGGGGGTCATTGTCCATTTTGAAGACTTATTTCTGCCCAAACTTTAACTTCCTGGCTGATGTCTTCAGATGTTGCTTCAGTATTGCCACATAATCTTCTTTCCTCATGATGTCATCCATTTTATGAAGTGCAACAGTCCTTCCTGCAGCAAAACAACCCCACAACATGATGCTGCCCACTCCCTTGTTTCACAGTTGGGTTGGTGTTCTTAGGCTTCCAAGCTTCTCCCTTTTTCCTCCAAACGTAAAGACGGTCATTATGGCAAAACAGTTAAATTTTCATTTTGTCAGACCACAGGGCATGTCTCCAAAAATGTAAGTCTTAGTTCCTTTGTGCATTTGCAAACATTAATCTTGCTTTTATGTTTTTCTTTTGGAGTAATGGCTTCTTCCTGCCAGAATGGCCTTTCAGCTCATGTTGATACAGGACTCGTTTCACTGTAGATAATGACACAATCTTACCAGCTTCCGTCAGCATCTTCACAAGCTATTTTGCTTTTGTCTTTGGGTTGATATGCACATGTCGGATCAAAGCACCTTCATCTTTGAGACAAAGAACCCATCTCCTTCCTGAGCGGTATGATGGCTGCATATTCCCATCCTGTTTTTACTGGCATATGATTGTTTGTACAGATGATCGAGGCACCTTCAGATATCTGAAAATTGCACCCAAGGATGATCCAGACTTGTGCAAGATATCATACTGATATCTTGGCTGATTACTATAGACTTTCTCATGATGTTACACACAGAAGCAGTGTGTTTCTGGTGTGATTTAAAATACATCCATAGGTGTGTGTCTAACTCAAATGTTGCCAATAAACCTATCGGAAGCTTCCAAACACATGACATCATACTATATCCATTAGGATATAGTAATCCTAATGGATGTAAACTTTTGACAGAAGTAATAAAAATGCTTTAAAAAATATATAATTCTGCTATTTGGCAAATATAAATAATTTTGGTTCCTAATTGACCTAAAGCGGGTAAGGTTTATTCTGATTTCATATATTATATGAACACCCCTACAGCTAATGTCAGCAGAGAAGAGGACAGCACAGGGCTGTCAACGTTGGGCACAATGCACTCGCTCCCACATCATGCTGCTCTGCTTGTGAACACTGCACATGAGATCAGAAGCCAGCAGGGTGGGTTTTTTAAGTTGTATGTTCAAGTACCTTCTTTATCATAATACAGAAAAATTATTTTTTCATAGATGTCCTACTAGAGAGCTTTTAGCTTTCCCAGTTCTGTTCAGTCAGTAGTGCTGACTCTACATTTTCTGCTCTCCCTTTTTGGGTCTGTCAGTCACATATGGCAGAACAAGGAGCACTTATGCCTCTGTACTATAGAGCCATACGGACTCTGGGCAGCTGTATACAAGGGCTCTGCACACGGCTTTGCTTTGTGCATGAGTCAATAAGTGCCATAAATCAAGTGGCTGTCACAGTGAATATGGGAAACTGGTGTGAAAACATTTATACAGCAAGTAATGTGGACAGCAGGCGCAACAGCAGACTGAATAGCAGCGATAACATGCAACATTTTTCTATTTTTACTTAAGCTCAAATGTGCTTTATTTAAGTTATGAGCTTTTTAGGCTAAGGGTGCTTTTACATGGTGCGTTCTTTCACTTGCAGTACTGCACTGCAATTAAACTGCCTTTATTACCAGCAAGCTACTTTCAGTTATCTAAACTGGAAAGATGTAACAAGTGAGCAATCAATTACTGTGTTTAGGGTGCTTTCACATGGTGCGTTTTTGACGCGTTTTGTGCAGCAATGTACAGCATTAATTGCTGTGCCTCCCTGCACAAAAAACGTGTGAAAGCACGTTCACACGGCAATGACTGGGACGTATTTCAGCCCGTAATTCGCGCCGTACTGCTCTCAAATATGGGCGAGATACGTCCCAGTCATTACAGTAAACCACAGTTCTCAGAGAACTATGGATTACACCTCCTCTCTGCGAGCGGGGAGATAAATGACATGTCAATTATTCATGGCATATAAGCGCCGTTAATAATGAATGTCTGTCTATGGGGCCGGCGGGCTGCAGCCCCCTGTCCCTCCGCTCCCGAGCACACGGCGTAATTGCGGGCGAAATACGTCCCACAATTACGCCGTGGATAAGCCGTGTGAACCCTGCCTTAGAATCCACAAATTGAAACACAGTAATTGATTACTCACTTGTTACACCTTTCCAAACAAGCTAGATAACTGAAAGATTATGCTCACATGGCAAATAAGTGCGGGATGTATTTCGCCCACAATTACGCCGTGGACGGGGGGGGGGGGGGGGGGGGGCGTTAGCCCGCCGGCCCCATAGACATTTATTATACATGGCGCGCATACGCCGTGAATAATTGACATGTCACTTATCTCCCCACTCGCCGTATTGTGCAAGCGGAGACGAGGCGTAATCCATAGTTCTCTATGAGAGCTGTGGATTACCGTAATGACTGGGATGTATCTCGCCCCGTATTTAGCGCAGTACGGCGCAAAATACGGGGCAAGATACTTCCCATTTCAAGCCAATTGAACATAGCCAAAGAGTGTTTTCACACGCAGCTGCATTTTTGTGCAAAAATGTACAGCACTAATTGCTGTGCCTTTCTGCACAAAAA
Source organism: Phyllomedusa bahiana (assembly GCA_025379985.1). NCBI lineage: Eukaryota > Metazoa > Chordata > Amphibia > Anura > Hylidae > Phyllomedusa > Phyllomedusa bahiana. The sequence continues at coordinate 75,188 of JAODAL010007546.1, forward strand.
ACACATCCGAAAAACGCATCGGGATTATTCCGATTGCCAGATTGGAGTCAAGAAAGAATTTTTCCCTAAATGAGGACAATTGGCTCCTGCCTCATTGTTTTTTTTTATATTTATTTTGCCTTACTCTGGATCAACACTTTAGCAGAATGGGCTGAACTAGATGGACGTCTTGTCTTTTTTCGTCCTTACAAACTATGTAACTATGTGAAAGCACCCAAAGGAGCTTCCTGGTAATAAAGGCAGTTTAATTGCTGTGCCATACTGCAAGTGAAAAAATGCATGTGTGAAAGCACCCTTACTGAATTTGGGTATAGCTCTAATCAATGAAGTCAACTTATCTGCATGGAATCAGTTACTCTTAAAACTTCCTCTTCCATGCTGCACCATGGGATGGGATAGACCTCTCTCAGGATGTTCATGTATAAAAGTATACATTTCCATGATACTAAGAACAGAATAATTGTACAGTATGTGTGTGTGCATATTCAGCAGTCTAAACCAGTGATGGTGAACCTTTTGAGGTTGATGACAAAATATTCATAATTTTGGAATTTTTGTCGCTCTAGAAGATATTTTTGATACGTGTATTTAATAAAGCAAACACAAATAATTTATAATTATTTATATATAATATAATAATTTATATTAGTGACTTTTTTGATACTGAATTTCATTTGCCAAATCTTCAGTTGAAGGTTAGTATTTTCTTATAGGAGTTGCTGTGTGACCTGCACAGAGGAGAATGACTGTCGGCTACCAGGACGTCCATGCTTTCACTGCCGTGCCTGCGAATGACTCCTTAGGCAGCATTTAAACGGCAAAGACCAGATACCGGGAAATCCCGACCGGTATTTGCTCTGTTTTTGGCACGCAGGGGGACAGCTTTTGTCCACGGTTTGGGGATTTAAGCCGTCCACTTTCGCACCCACATGTTCTACCCAAAAACCGGGCTGAAGAATGAACATGTTCTAAGTTTTTGCTTATGCCGGCAGTGTAAAAATACATCCACCGGAAAATCTGTGCAGTGGGGACTGGTGCACGGATTTTCTATTAACGTCAATGTAACAAGTTGACAGTCAGTTTACATCAATCAAAGATGATGATAGCGCACACCTTGGGGCTAATAAGCTATAGTGGGTGCAATGTGGAAAGATCGCAAGTTTAGTATAATTGTGAAAAAATCCACTGCACGCCGATATGCTTTTTAAGAAAGTGAGTATTTTACTTGTGACAGAGGGGCAATAATCACCACACCATACACCTAATCTCCAAAGAACATACTCAATGAATGTTTAACATAAAATCAAAACTGTAACCAGATGTTATATTATTGCAACGTTTCGGCGAACTGCCTTTCTCAAGCATACATCTGTAAATGAAGAAGAATCGAGTAGGTATAATATAGATATATATATGTGATGTAGTTAAGTGAGAGGTATGGGCATGGATAGTAGCGGAAGAGAAAAGAAGAAACAAGGAATATAGAATAGAGGAGGGAAAGACAGAGATGCAAAAGGAAATAAGGATGGACATAAAGGAGGGGGAAAGACAGAAATGAAAAAAAAAGAAATTAAAGAAAATGAAAAAATGAGAAACGGAATCTCCTTAAAAAAATAATGGAAAAAGTAAATAGTGGAAAAGGGGGGAAGAAAAGGATGGAAATAGGGGGAGAGGGGCTTACCTAGTATAAGGTAGCAAGAGCAAAAATTAAGTTGTAGATAAAGTAGTGGTATGCTGTAATAAGAACAAGTATGAATATGTATGAATATAGTTATATAGTTCAGTAATAAGCCAAAAAATGGGAGATATGCGGCTAACTCACCTTATGTAAAATCAGTGGGTGAGTAGTATAAGAAGGGCTGGTAGCAGTAAGGTAAATACAAAGGCTGTGGGAGCAAAGGAAAATGTGTCATAAAGATAGACTATGTATAAAAGGGAATATGGAGTAATATGGAGATCACCATACCTGATAGGAGCCAATAGAACCCCAATGTGGGGGGTGTTAGGACAAGCTAGCGGCGTCTGATAGGAGGAAGATAAGAAGAGATAAGTGGCTGTTGTACGAATAGCCTGAAGTGGGACAGTGCAAACTATAGAGGGACTCGCCAGTGAGCAGCAGGTAACGGACAGGACGTCCGGGGATCAAGGGAAGCGCCGGCGGTGTCAGGCGTGCGGGAGGCCTTAAAAAGGCAGCCGCGCATGCGCCGGGGCCGCCGCGCCTGCGCCCGAGAGCCAGGAAGTAGGGCAAGACATATGAGCAAGATGGACGTAGTGTGTGATCGCGCACGCGCAGTAACACCAAAAGAGATAGACGGGGAAAATAGGAAAAGAGAGCAGGGGGTTATCTAGAGAGCTATGAGAGGGAAAGGAACGTAATGGAAAGGAGAAGCTAGCCAATGAAAGAGAGATAGATAGATAGATAGAAAAGAGCAGAAAATGTATAATGTAAGAGGACAAAGGAGCATGTGTAATATACAGTGAGGACTATATTACCAAGACTGGCATGTTGGTCATCTCATCTGTAAAATGGGAAAGGTACAATATGTCAAAACATGTAAGAATACATAACAATAAATCATATAAACGCATAGTATCATCATATGCACTACTGAAACTTGCGAATGGATAATCTTCCGCAAGATAGACCCTGAATAAAGAGAATAATTCAACAGAAAATATGCAAAGAGTAAATATACAAGAAAATGCAAAGAGTAAATATAACAAAGAGTAAATATAACAAACATGTGCAATCTAACAGTAGATGGAACTTAGATTATGCAAATCACAATGAAAGGAGCACAATAAAAATTATATGTAACTATCAGAGGCGTATCTCATATTCTCGGTTGAGCCCATTGGGTTCTAGGTTACCCAGAGTGTGGATCCAATAGCGTTCCCTTTTCAAAAGAGTGGCAATGCGATTGCCCCCGTGTCGTGGTAGGGGAATCTGTTCAATTACTTGGAAACGTAACTGTGAAGGTTGATGGTTGAATTTCACGAAGTGCGCTGGAATTGGTAATAGTAATTCTTGGCAACGGATGGTGGATTTATGTTTGGATTTTCGGGCCTTAATGGCTTGAGTAGTTTGGCCAACATAAGCATTCCGCAGGGACACTTAAGTAAGTAGATTACGTGATTAGAGAGTCAGGTGAAATAACCATTAATGGGAAATTGCTGGCCAGTAAGGGGGTGAGTAAAATGGCTCCCTTTGGTGACTGAGGAACATTGTGCACAACTCAGGCACGGGAACATACCGCGTCTGGGAGTGGAAAGGGTCATTTGTGGCGTAGTAGTGCGGAAGGAGCCAACATCAGCCCTGACTAGACTGTCTCGAAGATTTTTGTCTCTTTTGTGACAGTATATGGGAGGATTCTGAAATTCAGTAACGTCAGGGCAGGAACGTGAAAGAATTGTCCAGTGTTTGCGGATTATATGATGTATATGGGAAGTAGAAGGATGATATTTCAATATAAGTGGAATGCGTTTTGTATTGGTATTGTCGTGGTTAGTATCCGGTGGATCTGAGTCCTCTGTGAATAATGAGGTCAAAGTTGGTTCAAGTAAACGTCTGGGATGACCCCGGGCTTCAAATCTTTCGGTCATTTCCTGAAGTCGCATATTGCGAACTATAGGGTCATGTACTATGCGTTGGACACGTTTAAATTGGGAGCGTGGTAACGATTTCTTAGTATTGTGAGGATGATTGCTCTGAAAATGTAAAACTATTACGGTCTGTGGACTTCTTAAAAAGATCAGAAGTAAGGTTGCCTGTAGAATCTGAAGAAATGGTGGTATCAAGGAAGTTAATGCTGTCCGTACTGTATTCTGTAGTGAATTGCAGATCAGGGAGGGCCGACTTAATGTGAGTGTGAAATTCAAGCAAAGTGGTCAATGTGCCAGTCCAAATACAGAAGGTATCGTCTATATAGCGAAGCCATAATTTGGCATGTGACAAAAAAAAGAGGATGGTTGTATACATGTTCCTGTTCAAAAATCGCCATGAATATATTGGCGTAGGGCGGAGCCATATTACTGCCCATAGCAGTCCCTTTGCATTGAAGAAAGAGCTGATCTCCAAACAAGAAGTTGTTGTGCAGGATAAGGGATAAGAGGTCTAAACAGAAGGTTTTGGCCTCACACGTAAATCCTTGTTGTGTAAGAAATGTGTCAACCGATTGTATACCGAGATTATGCATTATGGAAGTGTACAGACTTGTGACATCCCATGTCACTAGCAGATGGAAGTCTGAGATAGGTGAGATAGATCTTATTTTGTTTAGAAAATCGCCCATATCTAGGATAAATGAAGGGATCAAACGTACAAGTGGAGTCAAAATCTATTCAAGCAGGACAGCCAGTGGTGCCAGAACAGAGTCGGTGGATGCTACAATGGGGCGGCCTGGAGGTTTAGTGGGATTCTTGTGGATTTTGGGTAGGACGTAGAAGACTGGGGTAATAGGATGATGATTAAAAATTCAGCTGTACGTGTGTCGATGACATTGGATGCTGTATAATGTTGAATTTTAGTCTTGATTATGGCACTGATAGTGTTAGTTGGATTCCTATCTAGAAGTTTGTATGTATCACGGTCGGATAATTGTCGATTAATGTCATCTAAATACATAGTCTTGTCCATCACCACAATTGCACCGCCCTTATCTGCTGGCTTGATAATGATGTCAGAGGCTCTGCATAAATTATTGAGTGCCTGGTATTCTTCGGATGTAAGATTGGAGCGATATCTGTATTGTCCATGTGAAATCTCTGATGTGAATCTAGATATGTCTTTTTTGACTAGGTTAATGAATGTCTCAACCGGATGGTGATGAGCTGGTGGATTGTAATTGGACTTGGTCCTAAGATTGAAATTTGAGATGGAAAAGAGGGGAGTTGATGGTGATGTCTCGGATGAAGTTGGTCGGTCAGGAGTGGTACTAAAGTGAACCTTGAGTCTAATAGACCGAAAGAACCGTTGTAGGTCCTCTTCAAGTGTAAAGGAGTCAAAAGATGAGGTTGGACAAAAAGAGAGACCCTTGCTAAGGAGTGACATCTCAGAAGGTGAAAGATTATGTGAGGAAATATTGAACACTAGTTGTGACTCACCTGTGATCTCGTTAGTATGCGTGATGGTGGACCTCCTCCTCCCCCTGCGTATAGGTCGTGTTGAATAGTTTCGTCTGGGACGTCGTCCTCGTCCTAAAAAAGGTTGTCTGTATGATGATGTGGAGAAGTCGCTGTCTGAACCAGAAGAAGGATTATAACGTGTAGAACGATTGTAAGAGGGACGAGGATATGAAGTGGTATGGTCTTGCCACCTATAAATAGTGTCGTTTAGGAAGTCCTCTGTATCTCTAATTTTGTTTCTAAATTTGTTACGTTTCTTCTGTTCATTGGCTGCCTTGAAGTCCGAAATGGTCTGGTTGATTAGGTGTATGGTGTGGTGATTATTGCCCCTCTGTCACAATTAAAATACTCACTTTCTTAAAAAGCATATCGGTGGACAGTCAGTTTACAGACTACTTTCAAGTCTGAAAACCTGTGCTGTGGAGACAAGTCCTTACAGTGCAAGCAGGCTAGCAGTAAAAGGTAAAGCAGGGGCCAGGCTTCGAACTGCATGCACTGGGCAGGGTAGGCAGGTGCTTGGGTGGGTCTCCTGTGCTCATGGGGCTCCCGGGCAGCCGCCTGCCCAATGGAAAAGATGGGCCTAGCTACTAGTTGTGTGTTATAGGTTCGCCAGCACTGTTCTATACTATTGGGTAGTGTTAAAGTGATTGTCTCACCACATCATTTGTATGTAAAGCGCTACCTTCCTGCAAGAAAACCGGAGTGTGTGCACTTTCAGACTCCTGGAAGGTACAGGTTAGCAGCCTCTGACCTCAGTTCATCACTGTTCTGTAACACTACACAGCAGTATTGGAACACAACTTCATTCTGAACAGAGACCGCACTCATCTAGCCACAACCTCAAGGTTGATAACGGATAGAGATGCTCCAGGGCTGCTGTGAATGCCCTAGGCAGTTCTTAAGACACTCAAGTTGATCTTGTGGCTGTGAGGAATAGCGCATGCGCATGTGTGCACGATTCTGAGATCCGGGCCACTGCTGAAACCACCCAGCAATGGCCGAGAACCATAGAAACATGACAGGAAGCTTACAGGGGAACATGCAGAAATTCTAAGTGGACAGGGAATTATTTTTAACAACTAGTAATTACAGAAAGTTATATTTAGTTTAATATAGTGGGTATGACCCTTTAAGGTAGTATCAAGAGACAATATGGTCTGACTGCTCCCTCTATCAGCAAGTGCCATGTGCATGCATGTTATTATATGTTCACGTGGCAGATTTGTTGCATACATTTGTGACTGCAACATACATCTAAATGGTGTTAGTAATAATCCATGCAAATGCTGCAGACATTCATATTTTGATAAAGGGAGCAGATTTTCAGTCACAGAAATGTCTATAACAAACACGCACCGACTGTAACATGCATGCTGACAGCACCGCTCCTGCCCTCAAACTAGTGTAAAGCAGCATACGGTAGCTGGCCATTTGGTAAGGCGATGACACATGGTCTGTACAAAGAACCAGAATACAATAGCACATGTAGTGTTTTTGGTGGTGCTGTTGAGTGGTCTGTCACTTGATGGCAGCCAGCACAAGTATTTGTAAGACAAAAAAAAAACAAAAAAACACTTGTTCCCAATATAATTTTATTAGGTCTGTTGGTCACCATTCAGATCAGTCTTACAACGGAAACCATGGAGCCAGTGTAAACACAGCCTTACCTTTACTTTTATGCTTTCCCATTTTTAGGAGCCATTCCTCACTTTGGCTGAAAAAATAAATATACTGTTCGACATCTATGAATTCACATGCGGTATTTTTTTGGAGTATAATGACCCAAAAAACGGCTGGGACACTGTTCTATAGCTGCCGCAACTATAACTTTAATGTGTCTAGAATGTGCCAACGTTTGATGCGAAACTACCATGCAAAGTTTGGCGCATAACACTTTCATTCATACTGCCGTATTGTACACTCCTTTATATCTTTTTACAGTTGAAACCAGAAGGTTACATACACTATATTTTAAAATGACACATATGCATGTATTTCTCACTATCTGATACAAAATCAGAATAAACCTTACCCGTTTAGGTCAATTAGCATTACCAAAATTTATATTTGCCAAATGCCAGAATGAGAGAGAGAGAATTTTAAAGCATTTTTATTACTTTCTGCAAAGTCAAAAGTTTACATATACATAGGATTACTGTGCCTTTAAACAATTTGGGGACAGCCCATATGATGTAATGTCTTTGGAAGCTTCTGTGGTCTGACAAAACTAAAATTGGACTGTTTGGCCATAATGACCATTGTTACGTTTGGACGAAAAAGAAGCTTAGAAGCCTAAGAACACCATTCCAACTATGAAACATGGGGGTGGCAGCAGCATGTTGTAGGGTTGTTTTGCTTCATGAGGAACTGGTGCACTTCACAAAATAGATGCATCATGAGGAAAGAAGATTGTGGTAAAACTGAAGCAACATCTCAAGACATCAGCCAGGAAGTTAAAGCTTGGGGTGAAAATGGGTCTTCCAAATGGACAATGACCTGAAGCATAGTGCCAAACTGATTACAAGGTGGCTTAAGGATAAGCAAGTCAATGTTTTGGTGTGACCATCAGCCCTGACCTCAATCCTATTGAAAATTTATGGGCAAAGCTGAAAAGGCAGGTGCGAGCAAGGCGACCTACAAACATGGTTCAGTTACACCAGTTCTGTTAGGAGGAATGGGCCAGAACTCCTACCAATTATTTGGGAGAAGCTTGTGGAAGGATCTAAAACGTTTGACTCAAGTCATACAGTTTAAGGGCAATGCTACCAAATACTAATGAAATGTATGTAAAAGTTTGACTGTGAAGAAAGTAATAAAAATGCCTTAATTTCTCTCTCTCATTCTGCATTTGGCAAATTTAAATAATTTTGGTTCCTAATTGACCTAAAACGGGTAAGGTTTATTCTGATTTCATGTCAGATAGTGAGAAAAACATGCATATGTGTCTTTTTATATAGTGCATGTAAACTTCTGGTTTCAACTGTAGAGCTGGTGTGTCGGCAGCAAGTTAAAAAACATGGTGCATGTGAATTCACAGATTTCACCCACTGTTTTTTCTATTCTTGTCCTCAAAGACTTTCTTACTGCACAGAGCCAATGGTTGTGCATTTAGGTCCTAGTAAGGCCCTTTTTAGGTAGTTTTCTGTAGATTCCCTCTGCTATAAATCTTTTTATGGCCAAGAGGAAGATCACATTTTAAAGCAAGGGAGAGGAGGCGGATTCCCTAATTAAATGTTTTAGCTCTCTACCGAGTCCTGATACGTCCTCAATTTGATAGAAAACGACATCCGGAAATCTGTATTTCCCAAATCTTATATGTTGGGTTCCACATGCATGCGGGGTTTAGTTTTGGGACTTGTTATGTGCAAAGTTATTGCTAAACCAGTGTATGTGGTGCTAAACTGATTTCACACACAATTTTTTTTTTTGGGGGGGGGTGGTGGGAGTGGGGGAAGAACACTGCAGATTAAGTTCAATTTACTCCACTATGTTATGATTGTGATGGTATTCATGGATAGGGAGAGAAGTGAAAGGAATAATGTACATAGATTTTTGGGGTATCATGTATTTTGTTATAAGAGTAATTTTTCTTTCAGATTTTTAGATAATTTTTTAGACTTCTCTCCCCCATTCTTAGCTGTCATGGTGATCACAAATGCAGAAAAGGATAATAGTCTCACTTATCAATGGGCAAATGTTGGGGGAAGATGTTGGCAGCCGCTTTGACGTTGAATCTTGGGCCTGCCTCACATATCCATTTTTTTCCCCATTAAAAAGCTGCTCTGGTTCCTCATGTCCTTTTATCAACGTAATAAGTAAAGAGATAAAACTCCTGAATGGCCAGGCAGGCTAATCTCACTTTACAGTTGGTGCTGCTAATCTCTATGTAGTCTCATTACAAATAAGTAATGACAATGATTGCTCTATTGTTCTCGCCACAGGGATAGATTAGATTACACTGGACTGACAAGGAATTCACAATAGATCAAAGGATAATGGGGTTAATCCGTTTCTGTACTAGGTAGGTTTACAGCTTTCTTCACACTTATCAGGTCCTGCTGATAATGCTAACACCTCTCAGGCCATAGCAGGCCTAGAAGAACAGTAAAGCAATTCTCATTGCTGTGCTATCAGAGCTCACAGTCAAAGTCCAAGAGACAAACCAGAAAGTCATTTACGTAGGGAAACTTAAGCAATATGCAACTCTTAGATATATTTTATTAATATTAGCAAAAAAAGAGGTTTTCTATGGTAGCGTCCCTTTAAATAAATGTAGAATTATAAGTTTACACACAATCCGATGTATTCGGTTTTATTGTCATTAACAGAGGGATTACATAAATGAGCATCTACTTTGTGATCAGAGTGAATAATATTCCAAATCTTTAGAAAATTATAATTCAGTTCGGATGAGGATACAATTTGGTACAAGCAGCGTATTCACAACCTTGCTCATGACAAAAGAAAAATACAGTACTTTCTGATACTTAAACATCAAAAGAAAGCTAACTACTCTTACAATATTTTTAAAGACATTCAGTATTTGAGGATCATTCCAACAAATTATTTTAGTAATTAGGGGTTGTTCACACGGTGTTTTTGGATCGGTGTTGGATCCAAAAATGCATTGGAGATCGGATCCTAAACAGATCCAACATGCAGCTGTGTGTTTGGATGCAGCAGGATCGCACCCTATAGTTTTAAATAGGACTCCTGCTGTGTCTTTCACAGATCCGAAAGACGCAATGAGACCTGCATCGGTGATCACTCGTGTGAACGCCGATGCGTGCTTCTTATTAAAAGCAATGTAAAATCGCATTGCTATTTTTTAGATACGTGTCTGGATCCGTCTGGGGTCTGACAGACAAAACCAAACACGCATGTAAAAGCTCATGTAAATACGGACTCAACAAGCCGCGGAACCTACCCTTATTTTCAAGATACATAGATCAAAGATCTTACTGGATTTCTGGAAAATTGCAACTAAAATTAATATATAAAAAATAAATTACCTATTTAAAAAAAAAAAAAAAAGGTCTACTTGAGGCCTATTGTCATAAATTCTACACCTGAACACAGTGTATAGGTTTAAATAAAAAAACCAAAAACATCAGTCCGTTACCCCTACATCAAATATTCCCCCGCCAAATTAAGATCCTTAGGTTTGCAGGAAACGCTGTTGCATATTATGAGCAAAGGATCCCATCGCAAGAATTTATGGAGCGGTAACTGCATTTACAGTCACTTCTCCAGGAACCCCAGTCAGAGCATCTCTCCATGAAGTCATCTATTTTTGAGGTGGTTGGGGGTTCTCAGCAGTGAGATCTGCACCAGTGTGGCAGATTTGACTAATCTGCTTGCCACACCTTATCAAAATATTCCATTGTATGTCGAGGATGGTGCTGCACTAAAGTCTGCTCATACCATATATACAGAGGAAAGCAGAGGAGTGATCAGTTTGTTTTTTTTGTCAGTAGAATAGCAGACATTTTCATATGTACATATCTAATTTGGAAGTTAACTTGATTATGTCAATAAGATACAGTCATTTCTTATAAATTATCAAAAATATGCTTTGGGTGATTTTCTCCACAAGGACAGGGCTATTTGGTAACAGACTGTCCATACGTTCAGAGAGAATCCTATACAATATTAGGTAAGCATGTTCCGTTATAGTGCTGTAAAAAATGCCATCTTTTAGATTTTTCTAATTTCTTGTATACATGATAAAAGGGGTTTCAGAGCTTTCAAAAATTAAAGCAAGCGTGTATCACCCACATTGTACCCATGTTGTAGAACAACAGTCTTTGGCCCATTAAATACTGTATTTTAGGATCTGGGTTATGGCTGCCACTCCCCCAGTTCTACTAATTTAAGGAGTTTAAAAAACCTGTTTTCATATCCTCCAAGAAAAATAAATCCGCAACAGAAATCCAGAGCAGATTCCTAAATTTCAGCAGCGGATTTACACTTTGCTATACTTCAAGCCTTGTGAGGAGTATCCCCACTCAATAATCCACAAGTGGCAATCCTTTGGCCTAAATAAGCAAAGTCGTTTTTTTCCCCCCACATCCTTCCACACTGATATCTATGGGAAAAGAAGGAGTTGTGGGCAGAAATTCCCACCAATGAACATAACATAGTAGAATTGTCATTTGTTTAGGACCCTCTTCTCTTGACCAAAGTGGAAATAAGTTACAAGGAGTGTGTCTCGCTCTCTGGGTTACCTGCCTAGTTATGCATTATATATAGATAAGCCTTTAGTTTGAATATCCAGGGTGTAATGCTTAATTTCACCTGAGATGGTGCTGCAGGAAAACTATATGCACCGCAATTACGCCATGTGTGCGGGAGAGTTGAGGGGGGGCGGTAGCCCGACGGCCCCATAGACATTCATTACTAATGGCACGTAGTCGCCGCTAGTAATTGACATGTCACTTATCTCCCCGCGCGGCGGATTGTGTGAGCGGGGAGAGGAGGCGTAATCCATAGTTCTCTATGACAACTGTGGATTACCGTAATGACAGGGACGTATCTCGCCCCATAATGAGCAGAGTACCCCGCAAAATACAGTGCGGGATAGTCCCAATTTCAGCCGTGTGAACATAGCCCTACTGTCAAATATTCTCTGAGGTTGCAGTAGAATGCAAGGAGTGCATGTAGGGATGTACTTTATTACCTATTTTCAAGGGACCCTTAGAAGTAGTAAGGACTGTCTGAAGTGGAGCAGTTCTGTGAAACTGTATGGTATATGGGTCTATCAGACACTGAAATACAGCTGTCTAAAACTGCCTTTAATAGTAGAGGGGACTATGGCTACCAAAGACATTGTTTGTAACAAGGTATATACAGTACATGAAACTCTTGTTACTTAATTGATAAAGTGATAAGTAATACAGTCACCCACACCAACAATCAGGCTGCTAACTGCTATACGGCCTCTGAAAAATGAGAGCTGGGATATGATTGGTTACTGTGGCTAATGTCTCCACTTTTTCTTTGCACTGGTTTAATAAATATCCCCCAAAATCAGTTTTTTGTGCACCTGCTGGGATGCAGTGTCACGCGTGTTATTAAAGTGTGGCAGGAGAGTGCATACCAACATAGAGATCACACATTCCATTTTTTTCCTTATGTAGTCATCAAAAATCCACAACAGACTTTTTCTATTGTGCTTGACCAGTGGGTGTTGCTTTTTTATGACTTAATAAAGAGTCAAACACTGATTTAGGCTCTGTCTACACAGCGGATTCTAAATACTGAATCTGCCGAAAATCCGACTGTAACCAGTGCTGCATAGACTGTAATAGAAACGCCGTGCTGTAGACTACACGGCACCGATTTTCTAAACATGTTCTGTCCTTCGCCGGACTTCCATAGCTCCAATGTATCGGGTATGCAGGAAATCCGAGTAATGACCGCGGTTTTAGAACGCGAAGCCACATAAATAAGAATGCAGTGTGGCGAAGTTAAAATACCATCAAATTTCCAACAGTATTTTAAATATGCTGTGTAGACCCGGCCTTTGGTGACAATGATAACATTGGAGCACATAACCTGTGGCAACTGCACCAGCATACTGGGGCATATGCTTCATACAACATTTATGAGATGTTTAAGACCTTTTTAGACACTTGCGACCCATCCATTAAAGGGGCTGTGGGTTCAAGGAAATAGGTGAGGCTGTGGAAAAAGGTGTGGCTTAACATGCAACATTTTGGCGGAAATATTGGCAAATTAGGCCAACTAAATGGGTGGTATAAAGTTAGACAAAAGACACTAAGAAATCTGGCACATTTGTACCCTGTCTTTACACTAAGCATTAGACAGCAATAGTAAATGTACACTAATATGTTTCTCAGTACACTTAGGTTTAGTAAGTTTTCATATGTGTATAAAGTAAAGAAGGCAACTGTTTGTCACAGCAACTAGTCACTGAATCAATGATACATCCTGACTGTATGATACAGATAAATCTACCCTTTTCGCAACCCCCATGTGGAACTGTTTTCATCACTAATATAAGCAGCAGCAAGAATCTGCATTGTCCATTGCAAGTCCCTTAAGTGCTATAAGTTTACATGGGTACAAATTCAGGGAACTTGAATTTGATTAAAGAAGTGCTATCCATCATCGAAAGAAATGCAAATCTTACATATTCCATTGTACAGCATGGATTCCCATCCATGGGCATTACATTCTGAAGGTGAAAGAACTGACGAGGTATATTTGTTTTCATGCAGTAAGGAGTGATATGGATGGTGTCTAGGGACAGGATATCAGGAAAACCATCCCGGCCTCAGCAGACAGCAACTGATCAATGCTTCAAGTATCTTCTATGCCTTGTATTTCTGCTTGCCATCCTCACTAATTACACAAATGTGCTGAAATAAATAGAAAACAGGTGGTTAGGCAACATAAGATAGGGAGTACGCACTGCAGAAGTTACAAGTGGATTACGGAGGGAGTGTCAACAGTAAAGGTAAGTTCACACAAGGCAGATTTCTGGGCAGAAAATCTGCAGTGTATCAGAAAAGGGAAGGAAATATTAAGAAATATCATCAACGAATTGCATAAAAGGAACAAAAATAATTTAAAATCTAAAGGAAACGGGCCTGTCCCATATTGCACAGAGCTCAGCTTCTCATCCTCTATCACATCTTGCTCTCAAGTCTATACATTTACTCAAAAAGGAAGTACCATAAAATATAATTTTTATTAAATATCCTTAAAAATTAAACCAAAATGACAGCACTACGAATAACAAAAAGGGTCTTTTTGGTTTAGAGGTTTTCTATGTTTTATCTCTGCACATTTAGGGTGAGGTTCCGGACAGGGGCGCCCTTATCGGGGCAACTTCCTCGCTTTAGTAGGTTAGGGTAAGCAGTATTTGGGTTTTTTTTTTGTTCTAGTCTTTGAACCTTTTTGTTATTCGTAGTGCTGTCATTTTGGTTTAATTTTTAAGGATATTTAATAAAAGTTATATATATTTTATGGTACTTCCTTTTTGAGTAAATGCAAATTAACCAGGGAGTTTACTTTGGCATATATTTTGCCTTTTTTGGTGGTATTAGGCCAGCATATACCACCTGGCTGGTTAGTCTTAAAGGGGTTTCTCACTACAAAGATTAGCTTTCAAAATGTAGGAAACACTAAATGAAGACGTTTTCAAAATATATTCCTTTGTTTATCTTTTTTTTGTTGTTAAGGAGCTACAAATGATTTTATCACCTTCTGAGGGCTTTCTAGTTTCCCAAGTGACCGACCTGTTTACTCATTCTCCCCTGCTGTTTGTTCTATTTGATAGCAGGGAGTGACATCACACAGGTCTCGGCCGGCAGTGAGAGCTTGTGTGTTGTCTGATCTTTCCGACAAAAGACAGTAATTACTCTACTGTTTACATTAGCTCCGAAACTTCTCCTGTCCTGGTAGAAGGTAATTTAGCTAATCTAGACTGATAAACATAATAAACAGAGGAGTCTGAATACACGGAGCTCATATGCTAATTACAGACAGCTTGACCAGTAAGTGATAGAGCAAAGCAGCATTATTTCATTCATGCAACCTATGAAACTTTGAGATGAGACAACCCCTTTAACATCCTTGGCGTGACAATTTATTTTGATGAAACACTGCAGATTTATTGCAGAGTCAAAATGGGTGGAGTTAAAAATATGCGATAATTCCACAAAGAAATGTTTTGTTGTAGCTGCATATTTTGCCGTGGATCTGAAGCATTTCCACAGCAAAATCCACAACTGTTGATTTCAAAAACAGACCAAAAACTAATGGGGTAAAATCTGCAAAATGTCCGTGCCCAAAACCCAATAATTCTGTTAGGTTTTGCAGCAGCAAATTTTCCTGTGGAAATTTCTGTGGACATACCCTGCAAAATACTGCGAAAGTTCTTATTGTAACCAAGACAGCACTGGAGACCAACCTGTGGCCATCTGCCCTTGCAAAACACTAGTTTTTTTTATTTTTTTATTTTGAAGCAGCAGTTCAAATAATGTAAAATACTCACGTTCAAGTCTCTAAAGTATTCATTGTAGTCTAATGCGTATCCCACAACAAACTTGTCAGGCACTTCAAATCCTACAACTGAAAAGAGTAATGGCTTAGACATCTGGAAAACAGGATGTTTTCAGTCATGTAAAGTTCCTTTTTTGTTGGATTATTTGGGGGGATTCAGCACCAAGGGTACAGGCCCTGCCACTAATAGGCCAACAGTAAGTAAGGGGTGGAGGGTTTGAACAGAAAAAGAGGGGAAAACCCACATATACCAACATATTACTCCATCCCAGAAGGAACCAGTGAAAAAGGTTACGTTCACACGGCATATTGTGGCAAGTGTGTACGTCTAGAGTGCCGACAGCCGGCTTCCATCGACTTTCACTTTCAAGATGCGACACGTTAATTCTTCTCAAACAGAGCTATGGATTACCGTATTTGCGGAGCCTAATTTGGGCGTAACAGAGTGTCCGCTAAGAAAATAATTACAATGGCCTCAGGATATAGTCTTTTTAACATAAAATGGGTCTTGGACCAATGTAACTTGAAACCACATTCAGCATACAATGCCTCCACTGACCTTCGGGTTATGTGTGACTGACTGGAAGAGCCAATCAACATGGGCATTTCACATGTAAATCACCTGCATTAATGACAGGCAAGCAGTGATAGGCAGAGACCTGTGAGAGCTTTCCTGGAAGCTGAACCTGCAGCCCAAGATTGAAGCCAAACAGAGCAACCAGACTCCAGAAAGGCTACACACAGGAATTTGGATGCATGGAGAAGTTGGGAGATAAAGTCTATCATTTTGTAGGGCGCTTTGTCAGAAAACGCCAAGCTGAAGCTGTCGGGCCTAAATTGCACATGCCTTGGTAACGCAAGAGAAGACAATGGCCGGGTACAAAGTGGCTACAAAAACTAAATTTAAAAACCTTTGTTTTGTTTTTTTCAATCTGAGGAGTCACTAAGACATGGTGCCGACCAAGGAAAGTGCGGTACAATTAGAAAGATGAAACCCCGGCACCATTGGCAATCAGATCCTCTGGAAAGGGGAAGAGCATGTGTGTGAGGAAAAGATGTAGCTTGTGAGATGGCCTACCAGATCCAGGTGCTATGGCCTCAGCAAAGAGCAAGAGATCCCCAAAGAGATTCACATGCCAGAGACCAGAAAAATGTTGTAATGAGACACAGCCTGCAAGTGACAAGAATCAGGCACCTCCTCACTAAAATCTGCATTAAGTGGGATAGGGGACCAAAAGAACCTGCCTTCTATGAAGGCAGGCAGTGGCAGGAACGTCACATAGGGCAAAGAAGAGTTCAGACATTGGGGTTTAAAATAGGGAGCCAAGGTGTCTAAGAAGCTATGGCCACCGCAACAGAGCACCAGAAAACTGTAGGCGCAGCAAAGGATTGGGAAAAGGCCACAGTGGTCTTAACCCCTTAACTCCCAGGCCTGAAAAGTAGTTAATGACCAGAACGTTTTTTTTAGATTTTGCCTCCTTGCGTTTCAACAGTTGTAACTTTTTTATTTTTTCAATGATGCAGTTGGATAAGGCCTCTTTTTATTCGAGAGAAGTTGTACTTTATGGGGGAATAGTTTAAGTTCACTTATAAATAATTGCTGAATTTTTATTTTTTTTTTAAAAATGGTTAAAAATTATTATTTTTTTTTTACATCGTTCATATTTCACACTTAATAACTTGTTAGATTAATTCTACAGGTTATTACGGTCATGTGGATACCAAATATGTGTAGGTTTTTTTGTGTAATTTATGCACAATTATTTTTTATTAAATATTTATTTTATTTATTTTTTTTTTAATTCTTTTTTTAAACTTTTTTTTTATTTTTATTTTACTTTTTTTTGTTTAATCCCATGAAGGGAGAACTGTTAAATCTTTTTTTTTTTTTTTTTTTTTACAATTATTAATGTATTAGCATATTAATATATGCTAATACATTATAATATTTGTCAGTCTGACGCAGGCAGTGTTAAGGACAGCCCACAGGCTGGCCTGATCACTGGCTTGTTACACAGACAGCTCTGGGGCCACTCTAGATCCCCAGAGCTGACTGTGCAGCCGTTCTCCGGGCTCTGTCGGGTCTCCGGGTGTTCCGATCACCCGATAGAGCAGGGAAACCCTCTGATTGCGCTGGCGTAACGCACCGCCGCAGTCAAAGGGTTAAAGCATCGGGTTGCGAGGTTTCCTCTGCTCCCCGGTGCTCGCAGGACATGCTCTGGATCAGGGCTGTGTAGTACAGCCCCGATCCCAGCGCAGTTGCGGCGCCGGCAACCCCGAAGTCTACAGCAACGCCAAAAGACGTCGCTGTAGACGAATGACCCGCACCAGCTAACGCCAAAAGTCAGTGGGTGGTCGTTAAGGCATACATGCAGTATTGGACATTAGAATGCAACAGCAGGCGCTAGATGGGCTTGGGGTTGTAATGGACGGTGGTGTACTGTGTCCCTCAATAAAATAAAAACATACAACCCAGAACATTGTCATCTCTATATAAATGTAGCTTTGATTATGCTAGAAAATTAATGAAAAAAATTGAATGAATCGCCTAAAATAACAGTAAAATAATATTACAATAATACAAGATGCTCTAAACCCACCTCATTTATACCTTAATTCTTGTCACAGGTCAGTTAAATTGCAAGGCATCATGTGCTGTATATTTATACATGTCTTCCCTCTGCTACTAAACATTAAGTGAGGTGTATATCTCTCCTATGTAACCAATATAAGGGAAATGTAGTTTTACACACAGGCATTGAAACTGGCATTCAGGGTAAAACATGGATCCGCCAGCTCCCCAAATGCCTACGTAACGGATCTCTGTTATAGGTCAGTGTGAGGTCCCAAAGAAGAGCACAAGTTCTAACACACAGACAGGTCTTGTTCAAATGAGACAACCCCTTTAATCCCATCACTGCTGACTCAGTATCTGTTTTTTTTAAGGTTCATGAATAAACACTACTACTTACAGTCAGGCCTATAACCAACACTGCGGGGCGTCCTCTTTACAAGCAAGCTGGTTGAGACAAAAGAAAAATGAAATAAAACAAAACCAGTTTTTAGAGACACTTGTTATTACTACTTATTATTATTGAGATACTGACTAAAGTTTCAAGTCCAGAAAATGGTAAACTTTTATTTTATACTTTTTACTTAGCTGTGAGGTATTGATATTGACAGCAACTAGGGCTACCTGTGCGCTACAAAAGTGTGCCAGGCTGAGCAGTTGCTACTTTGACTGAATGTGTGCCCCCTCTTGGCAAAAACTATTCAGGTCAATAAAGTACTGTATATACTGGAGTATAAGCAGAGTTTTTCAGCAACCCCTCCTCGGCTTATACTCGAATCGGCCGTTGGGGGCGATCTCTTCAGCTGTATGCGCCTCCTCTGGGAGCGCATACAGCTGACACTCGAGTTACCTGTTGGCATCCAGGCGCTGATCTCTTCAGCTGTATGCGACTCCTCTGGGCGCAGAGCAGAAAGCGAGCACTGCCTTCACTGCAGAGGACTCTGTATGGCCACAAGCAGACCTTGTGGCGTGCTAAGCCATCCCCCTGCCTGATGACATCAAGCCCCCTGTGCTGGGAAGACGGAACGCCTTGGTGCAGCGGGGGAGAGAGATGAGTACTTGTATTTTTTTTTTTTAAAACCTGCTTATAGGGGACATTTAACTGCCTATACCTGCCTACGGGGGACATTAAACTGCCTATGTAATTTTGTTGGTATCCATTTTTATTTTTGAAATTTACCATTAGTCGCTGCATTTTCCACCCTAGGCTTATACTCGAGTCAAAAAGTTTTCCCAGTTTTTTGTGGTAAAATTAGGTGCATCGGCTTAAATTCAGGTCGGTTTATGCTCGAGTAAATACAGTAGTTAAAGGGGTATTCCCACCATGGGCATTGATGGCATGTCAATAGGATAAGCCATCAGTCTGATAGGTGTGGGTTATAGAGGTGGAATCCACACCTATCTCAAGAAACTGCACCGAAACCTTTCCATTTTGAACTAAGAGGTGGTCGGAACTCTCCTGTTGAAATCAATGGGAAATGCATTTTGAAATAGTTCATTTATGCAGTGTTCGTCTCTTACTGCTTGCAGAGTGCTATTGCGCAATTAGGGAGGTGCTGCCCATTTTTTGAATCAAAAATAAATAAATATGAAGGAGATGTATAATGACGACAAGGATTACATTTGTTTTTATAACGGCATTTTCAGAGTAGAATACATAATGGGGCACATTTATCAAGGCAGTTGCGTCAGACTTCTGACATAATTAGGGCAAAAATTCTTTACACCAAAGTAATGAGGCGCTTTAGACAGTTTCTAGACCCTACTGTGCCTCAGATGACAAAATGGTCGAGGCCTCGGTGAAGGGGAAGTTGCTTCAGTAAAAGGGGCGTGGCTTATGCGCCAACGTGTGCCAAAATTCTGCCCGAGTTAGTGGCATAAAGTAAGCCAACTTAAAAATGGTGTAAAGTTAGACACTTCTAACCTGCCTTTAACACTATGATAAATGTAAGACAGTCTAGTCTAACTGTACACTGCCTAAGGGTATGTTCACATGGCTTATTGCGGTGCATATAGTACATGCCGCAATATGCCGGGTGTTTTGGAACCACGCACTGATCAGTGTGTTTTTAAGGGGGGAAGGGGGGGGGGCGGCGGGCACGCCCATAGACATGCATTGTCAACGGCGCGTATTCGCCGCTAGCAATTGACATGTCAATTCTCCCCCCGTCCGTACAATATGATCGTATTGTACCTGCGGGGGGATGACGCATAGTAGATAGCTCTCTATGAGAGCTATGAATTACCGTAATTGCGGCGTGCATTTTGCTGCGTATTAAGTGCAATAGCGGCGAAATACACGCGCAATTACACTAGAAAATAAGCCATGTCAACATACTTTAAGAGTTAGACAGTATTAATAAATCTGCTTCATTTTTTGCACAACAAACATGCTTGAGCTAATGTATGAATTATCAAAACTGTTCTCCATTTTATTGTTTTATTGTTACCTGGCTACTTTAACCATCTTGGGATTGTAGTTCTGTAGCATTGCAAGCAACGTCTTCATGGTCTTTCCCGTATCAATGATGTCCTGAGAGAATCATATAAAATGAAGTTAATATTCAGAGAAATTATACTCTTCTAGTGCAGCCAAGTTTAGATACAGTGGGCCTAACGTATGAAAACTGTCTAGGTGTAAGGGTATGTTCACACAGCTTAATTGCGGGGCGTACAATACGCCCCGCAATTATGTCGGGTCTTCGGGAGTCGCGCTGATCGGCCGCCGGCCCCATAGACTGTCATTACTCGTGGCGCAAAAACGCCGCAAATAAGTAACATGTCACTTATCTCCCCGGGCGTACAATACGATTGTATTGTACGCCCGGGGAGAGGAGGCGTAATCCATAGTTCTCTATGAGAACTATGGATTACTTTAATGAAAATAAGCCGTTTGAACATACTCTTAGACTTTCTTTGTTGCCCATAGCAACCAATCAGAGCTCCCTGTTCATTTTCCAAGAGCACTATATGAAATAAAGCTGAGCTTTGATTGGTTTCTATGGGCAACAAAGGAAGTCTTACACTTAGACAGTTTTCATACATAAGGCCCAGTGTCTCATTGACTCAGTCAAGGCTATTACTATAGGGCCACACCAACCTGAACTACTTTCTGAATGTAAAACTACAACACAGGGTCATACATTTCAATGACACTTTGCTACAAGCAGCAAGTTACACAGCTCCACTGACAAGTGTCTGAGTGACACAGATGGGTTCAGATGGCGCCACGGTCACTATCTGGAGCAGCACTGTAGGTCTAAGCTCACAGACCTGCAATGATTTTGTACGTCAACCATATATTTGTCAATTAGAATAAAACAATTATTAATTATTTAAACAAAAAAGAAATCCTGTTTGAAAGGCCATGTTCACACGGCTTATTTGGGCACGTATTTCAGCCCGTAATTCGCGCCATACTGCACGAAATACGGGCTGAAATGCGCCCCAATCATTACGGTAATCCACAGTTCTCAGAGAACTATGGATTACGGCACCTCTCCCCGCTCAGAGAATCCGACGAGCGGGGATAAAGTGACAGGTTAAGTCTTGTTCAAAGCCTACAGATCTCTAGCACCAGTTAACGAGATTTTAGAGAAGCAGTAACCAAGGTCCATACCTGATAACCTTTAAACATATTCCCCCCAAAAAGTGTCAAATCCAAGATGTTTTTCAACAGGTATTAATATCATTAAAGGGTCCCTCTGATGACACCAAGTATCACAGCAGGCGGGAGGGTAACAAGAGGCATAACTACATTCTGGGTGATACATCTGACGGGGCACCTGTAAGACACCCAGCAAGTATGATGCAGGAATCCTACTCTTATTAACCCATGCTGGGTGTCATATGGATGACTAGACACCGTACCTGGGCTTAGATCAGGCTGGAGGGTAACATTAAAAGGACATTATACAAAGCTTTTCTTCAGAAGTAAAAATCGAGAGATGAACTTACCTCAACAATTAGAACATTCTGCAAGAAAAGAAAAGTGGTGGTAAAACACACTAATAATATGCGGAAATTCAGCAAAACAATGCAGCTAACTACATACAGAAATCAACAAAAGTTTATGAATCCTTTAAAGAGGACCTGCAACATTTTCTCATATTTATTTTAGTAAATCCTTGTGTTCCCTGTGACATAACAATTCTGGTGCCTCTTCTCCTATAACTCCGTGTTGTGCTGTTCCCTTCTGTAAATATATTACTTAATCTGTCAGCTGGGCGTTACCAAATGTGGGTGTGTCCATGGACAGTGACATGTATCGACAGTCAGTGTGTGCAGGGACACACCTCTTAGGCACAGTTCACACGGCTTATTGCTGACGTAATTGCGGGGACGGATTTCGCCCCGCAATTACGCTGGCTGCCGTGGCAGGGGTGGGGGGGGGGGGGGGGGGCGTGCTCGCCGGCCCATAAAATTCCAGATTCACGGCGCGTACACGCAGTAAATTATGTGCATGTCGAGCGGGTAGAGGAGACGTAAATTCATAGTTCTCTATGAGAACTGTGGATTACCGTAATGCCTGGGACTGATTTCAGCCGTATTGCAGCGCAAATACGGCGCGCAGTACGGCTGAAATCAGTCCCAGAATTAGCCGTGTGAACGAGCCCTTAGATTCAGTAATACGTTGTACCATATGATGTACTGAAAAGCTTGCAATGGACATGTGTCCAATGTAGTGGACACATGTAGTATATGCTAGTTAACTTGGATCCCCTAAACATAAGGGACAAATGTATGAATTCGCATATGCCTTTTTTTGCCGTATATTGCCAGTTTTCTACAGGTGTATGACCAAACTTGGCGCAATGTGCGTCTGGCGCCAAAGTTTAATGCTTAACTGCCATACAAAGTTTGGCACATTACACTGTATGTAATGCGCCAAACATTTCATACATACTGTCGTATTCTGCACTCCTCTATATCTATTTACAACTGGTGTGTCAGCGCCAGGTAAAAAAAAAAAAAAAAAAAAAAAAATGAGGCGCATTTGATAGAATGAAATAGTCATGTGCCGTCATGTACAGTTGTAGGGTTAGCCCAAAGAATCAACTCCAGTGGTGGGCTGCAGGCACCCTAGTCCCACACTGCTTCCAATACTGATAGTATACTACAAAGTATATGTTATATATTCACAAAAGTCCAACGACAACTGTATAAATGTCCAAACGTGGTAAAAGGTGTCCAAATATACAAAAATATAATACAAACGATGCTTTTGTGTCCAGTGCCGAAACCATGCACATACAAAATAGGGCAAACGTAGTCCAATTAGGAATATGTTTGCCCTATAGAAGTATACAGCCCTGTCATGGTAAATTTTAATACATTTTAAGATTCATTTTTACTGCACTATGACGAATACCGTGAAAAGAGGCTGAAAAAATTATATAAATGGGGCCTTAATTTGCTGTAAATCTGTGACCAAACAAACAACAAATCTGGCATTGTGTAACTGATTTTAGTTTTGCATTTACCACCAACATAATATGCTAATTGTTTGGACTTTTATGTTTGCAGCCATTATGTTTATTTTTTTATTGATAAATGGAAAAAGGGGTGTTTTAAAAATTTTTAATATTTAATTGATTTAAAAAACAAACAAAACAAAAAAAACAATTCTCCTATTTCCTCCTCTCCCTCCAGAGTCTGGTAGGGTGTACTACAGTGGGGAAAATATGTATTTGATACACTGGCGATTGTGCAAGGTTTCCCATCTACAAAGAATGGAGAGATCTGTAATTTTTTATCATAGGTACACTTCAACTGTGAGAGACAGAATTTAAAAAAAAATAAATCCAGAAAATCACATTGTAGGATTTTTAAATAATTGATTTGCATTTTATTGCATGAAGTATTTGATCACCAACCAGCAAGAATTCTGATTCTCACAGTCCTGTTAGTTTTTCCTTTAACCCCTTAAGGACCCGGCGTTTTCTTTTTTTTTTGTGAAACGTCTGTTTTTCCCTCCTCGCCTTCTGAAAGCCATAACTTTTTTATTTTTCCACCTACATAGACACATGAGGGCTTTTATTTTGCAGGACAATATGTACTTTCTAATGGTGTTATTCACTATACTATAGAATATACTGGGAAACCGCAAAAAAATTCCAAGTGGGACAAATTGTGAAAAAAAACGTATTTTCGCCATGTTTCTGGGTGGTTTGCTTTTACGGCGTTCAATGTTCGGTAAATATAATGTGTTATCTGTATTCTACAGCTTGATACGCATCCGGCAATACCAAACATGGAGCGTGTCCATTATGTTTTGGTACCGTAAAAAAATTCCAAACATTTTCTATTTTTGACATTTGTGGCGCCAGTTTGTGCGGCCAATAACTTTTTTGTACTAACACCTACGGACGTCAGTGAGGCGGCATTTTTTGTGGGCTGAAGTGTACTTTTTATCACTAGTAGTTTGGAATGCATGCGACTTTTTTGATCATTTTTATTCCATTTTTTGAGTGACATAAAATGACCAAAAAAACGCAATTTTGGCGTTTGGAATTTTTTTTCTTTTACGGTGTTCAGCGTACGGGATAAATGATGCTATATTTTTATAGATCGGACTTTTTCGGACGCGGCGATACCAAATATGTGTAACTTTTTTTTATTACTTTAATGATGTTATTTGTAAAATGGGAAAAGGGGGGTGATTTGAACTTTTAATACTTTTTTTTTTTTTTGTACTTTAAAACTTTATTTTTTTTACTGTAACATTTAGTCCCCCTATGGTGCTTGACCAATAGGGGGCGCGATTGTTAATACAACCTAATGCATTGCATAGGCAATGCATTAGGGTGTACAAAGATGGCGGTTTCCCCACTTCCTGTTTGCGGACGGAAGTGGGGCAAACCGGCCAGGGTAAGTGACGGGAGCCTTCACAAGGCTCCCCACCACCATGCCCGGTCGTCGGATCGGCACTTTGCCGATGACTGTAACGATCAGTGCGCGGCACCGATCGGCGTTCATTCAGACGCCGCGGCCATCTTTGCCGCGGTGTCTGATGGGTTAAACCGGCGCTGTTACTGCCAGGTGTTAGCGCGATCAGCCGCTAACACCCGGCGGCTGTGCGGGGGGGGTCGCGGAGCGATCCCCCTGCAAAGCCCTTGAGCGGCCCTGGGACGTACTCATACGCCCAGGGTCGTGAAGGGGTTAAGAAGGCCTCCTACTCTGCACTCGTTACCTGTATTAATTGCAACTGTTTGAACTTGTTACCTGAATAAAAGACGCCTGTCCACACACTCAATCACACTCCAACCTCTCCACCATGGCCAAGACTAAAGAGCCATCTAAGGACACCAGAAACTAAATTGTAGAGCAGCACAAGGCTGGGATTGGCTACAGGACAATAGGCAAGCAGCTGGGTGAGAAGGCAACAACTGTTGGTGCAATTATTAGAAAACAGAAGATGACTGACAATATTCCTCGGTCTGGGGCTCCAAACAAGAACTCGCTTCGTGGGGTACGGATGATTCTGAGAAACGTCAGGAATCAGCCCAGAACTACATGGAGGACCTGGTTAATGACATGAATAGAGCTAGGACCACAGTCTCAAAGATTACCATTACTAACATGCTACGCCCTCATGGATTAAAATCCAAGGTCCCCCTGCTCACATGTCCAGGCCTGTTTGAAGTCCACCAACGACCATCTGGATGATCCAGAGGAGACATGGGAGAAACCCATGTGGTCAGATGAGACTAAAATAGAACCTTTTGGTATCAACTCCACTTGCCGTGTTAGCAGGAAGAAGGAGGAGTACAACCCCAAGAACACCGTCCCAACTGTGAAGAGTGGGGGTGGAAACAACAAACTTTGGGGATGCTTTTATGCAAAGGGGACCGGATGACTGCACCACATTGAAGGGAAGATAGATGGGGCCATGTATCGTGAGATCTTGACCAACAACTTCCTTTCCTCAGTAAGAGCATTGAAGATGGTTCATGGCTGGGTCTTCCAGCATGACAATTACCCGAAACACACGACCATGGCAACAAAGGAGTGGCTCCATAAGAAGCATTTCAAGGTTCTGGAGTGGCCTAGTCAGACCTGAACCCAATCGAAAATATTTGGAGGGAGCTAAAACTCAAAGTAGCCCAGCAACGGCCCCGAAAACTGAAAGATCTGGAGACTGTCTGTATGGAGCAGTGGGCCAAAATCCCTGCTGCGTGTGTGCAAATCCGGTCAAGAACTACAAGAACTGTCTGACCTGTGTAATTGCAAACAAAGGTGTATGTTTTTCTATTGGATCAAATACCTATTTCATTTTTTTTTAGATTCTGTCTCTCTCAGTTGAAGTTGTGAGAATCAGAATTCTTGCTGGTTGGTAGATGATCAAATACTTCATGCAATAAAATGCTAATTAATTATTTAAAAATCATACAACGTGATTTTCTGGATTTTCTTTTCAGATTCTGTCTCTCAGTGAAATGTACCTATGATAAAAATTTCACACCTCTCCATTCTTTGTAGGTGGGAAAACAAATTCACCAGTGTTTCAAATAATTATTTTCCCCACTGTAGGAGTATTAACATGGCAGATCCCCAACTGTCACCCACTTGGCACCAGGCGATTACCTATTGTAGTGTATAGAGAACGTGTAAAATATATTATGCATCTGCAAATGATCCCCTGTGCCTCAGTTTTTCAAAGGGGCTATTTTATGTAATTCAGTTTCCTCTTTAGAGAAGAGCACATCGGTATTTTTAGGGTTAGTAGATTCTCGTTAGGCCTTGCTCCCAGTAGCACTTACCACATTCAATGTCAGATAGAAAACACAACTAAAATCGATATGACAATGGGTGATGATGAACTGGCCAAAACTAGCCTCATGCCTACCTTGCCTGTCAAAGTAGAAAGATCATCTCCACCTATAACTTTAATGTCTCCTGTAGATTGATCATTCTGTAAGAAACAACAAAAAAAAACATATAAAACATGCAGGTTTAAGGTAAAGTGTGGACATAGGTTTCATATAACAGGACAAACTAAAAACGACCTGAAGAATTTAACTTGTCCCTCAGATCGTTTATATTTCTATGTATGGACATAGGTTGTTACTTGTTACCCAATTTGCATTGCTCTCTACTGATCATGTGGAGAATATAACCGCATATGTTCAGTGTCCTACAACAGAGTAAGACAACATGGTCTGGTTACAGCTACCTAAAGTGGTTGTCTCACTACAATGATTAGCTTATAACATTTAGGGAATGGTAGATAAAGACTTTTCCCAAATACATTGCTTTATTGAGGAGATACGAGATTTTCATCTGTCCTGAGTGCACACCAGTTTCTTCCGGTTACCGACCTGCTCTCCCCTCTGCTCTTTGTCTTATCTGACAGCAGGCATACAGGACACTGGTACCTTGAGAACAGTGTTTTATCTCTAACAAGGAGACTGATTACTTGTTTACTTTAGGCACAGAGCTCAAAAATAAGATCTCCTGCTCTCCTGTCAGTGCAATTAGAAGAGCTGTGAATACTGAGCTGATATGCTAATAACTGTTACAGAACCACCCACAGTCTGACCAGGAAGAGACAGGATGCATGAACTGCTTGTGGCTCAGTGGAACAGCACGGTGAGACAACCCGTAGTGAAAAAGTCAAATCAACCAAGAATTTGCTTTTTGATCACTAGATGTCCTCGCAGCCACAAAGCTTCTCGTTAGTACTTACACAGTAACTCTTCAATCTAATAAAGTCTACAGTCATAGGGATGGATCGATCGCTGTTTCGATTCAGTGCCTTGATGTAGTCAAGAAGATCTGCAAAGAACTTGTATCCACCCTTCAAAACGCAGAGTGCAACTATGTGGTGGCCACCCATCTCTCTCATAATATCTCGAGCTAATCTTTCTGTCCTGGTCATAGAAAAAAAAACAAATAGAAACAGCATTTTATTACAGTTTCATCCAAACAATATAAAGGGACCTTTAAAAAAAAACAAAAAAACAAAACACAATAATACAAGAAATTTTAAAAAAAAAAAGCTCCCAACAAGACTTTTAAATTCATGCTATACTGACTATAGCGAATCAATCATCTCTATCAGCTGTTACATACGGTCACACTTCCTTCTCACTGAAGACAAGTATAAGCCTAAAAATTGGTCATTTAAAAAACCGCACTGCAGGACTACTTGGGACTATGAAACAAGTTTAAAGGCCCCGCACCTTGACTATCACAATGGCCCGACAATCAGCGAGTGTCCATAGTGTGTATGCTCCGCATGACAATCCCCTTTCCAGACTCTTGTCGGGTTTCCCAAAAGGATATCCCGAGTGTATAGGGTAACGTTTACATGTAACTTCTTAATATGATCGTGCCCCTCCTCCCCCCTCCCATCCCTCCATGGCAGAAATTAACTAAGGTGCCCTTATTTAAACAAAGATTTTGCTCTCACATGCAGCCATTTTGTATTCTTTTGTATTTGTTTTAAAAGACTTGATATAAAGAAAATATATTTTTGTTAATGGATGATGAAATGAATCCTAAGGGTATGTTCACACGGCATAATTTCGGCGCGTATTTCGAGCGCATTGTACTCGCGGGGAGATAAGTGACATGTCGCGTAATCGCCGCGAGTAATGTTGGTCAATGGAGCCGGCGGGCTGACAGCCCCCCCATGCTTTGGGAATACGCGCTGATCAGCGCGACTCCCAAATCACCCGGCGTATTGCGGCACGTACTGTACGCGCCGCAATTACACCATGTAAACATACTCTAAGGCTGGTCTGGATTCAGCTCCTTAACCCCTTCAGCTCACAGCTATTTTCGGATTTTTGGTTTTCGCTTTTTCCACCCCGCCTTCCAAGAGCCAGAACTATTTTTTACTTTTCTATCTACGTAGATATAAAAAAGGCTTGTTTATTTGCAAGATATACTTTTTAAGTGGTTTAAAGTTTTTAAAAGTATAAAAGATAAATAAATAAGTAAATAATGAAATATGGTGATTCAAGTACTTCCTGCCTGGGGCAATCGGAAGGAGAAACAGTGTGCAGCACAGTTCCTCATTTGTTTAGACACTGGTACCGTGGCTTCTCTATTGTTAAAGGAGTTGTCTCATTACGAGCTTTCAGCCTGTCATGTCCTGGTAAGTTTAATGAGGGGCGTGCTAGCTTGTCTGTCTGTTTAGCTCCTCAATCCCCCTCCAAAATCAGCACACAGGCAGCTAAAATAACTTTATACAGGTGGGGTGGGGGAGGGGGTTTTTGCTCTCAGAGTTCACCCTGTTGGGTGTCTCCCTAGGTCTTGTGAAAGGAGTGGGCTGTTTCTTATGAGGTGTAGAAGGGGTGAAGGGGGTTTTAATAACGAGCAGAGGATGCAAGTGTTATATACCCCCTGTTTGCTTACAAGTCTCCACTTTCTCCAGCAACAACAAGGAAGTGTTATTTATCAAGGATTGTCACTAATCGGGGAAAACAAAAAGTATTCCATCCCTGATTGTCATTTTGTTGTCACAGTTCCAAGGACACCAGGATTATAGTAACAGACAGGGCACTGCTGTAAAATTTAGTGTAGAGAGCAGGGGGAAAGCAGGAAAAGGGTTAATCCAGGACCAACGCCAGAGTCCCCCTCCCCTCCAGAAGCATTCTGTGGGGGGGGGCTCTCTGTCCGCCTGTCTTCAAAGGTGATGATCTTCGACGACGCCTTTTTTGATAAGGATAAAAGGTCGGCTATATGAGATTTGAGGAGCTTTTTGGTAAAATATAAGGGCTAGCTAAAATTTCTTTTGGACTTTGAAAAGAAAAATTATTGAAAAGCTGTTTTTTAAGATTTTAAAAATTAAAACCCAAATTTTGTAGGGGAAAAAAACCCCTTTACGTGGGGGGCTGTTTTAATCACCCGGCACCCCACCTTTTAGCGTTATAACCCCCACTCATCATTTTTTGGTGAGGGGTTGTTTTGTCTTTGGCGAGTTCAAGGCATCTTAGGGGGTTTTAAAACGCACTTGCTTCTAATGCTCTGTGCCCATAGATTTTCACTTTCTACCGACACGTATTAAACAGGCAGGTAATCATAGCTCTCAATTAGACCTATCATTTACCGTATTTGGGGGCGTACTGCAATGCAATTACGTGCCGAAACACGCACTGCAAAGACACCGTGGGAACATACCCCAACATACAGCCACCGTGTATTCTTTCATATGTTTAAAAAGATAATGATATAAACAAAATATATTTTTGTTGAGGGATGATGTAATGAATCAGTAAGCTGGCTGGATTTAGTTCCTTAAACAGGTTTGATCATTACACACTTTTGCAGACTTGAGCTGTTTTTATCTGTCACAGCTTCAAATCTGGGGGTGGGTCTCCCCCAGTAGGCGGGTCTCCCCTCACTGAAGAGTTGTGACATCATCATTCTGTGTTAGCAGTGGAAGAGAGAGGATGTCACAGCTCTGAAGACCTCCTGCACTGGTTCTCATGTCTGCAGATCTGTCAGCTCCAGGCTCCTTGTAACCAGAACATCTGCATCGTTGTAACCAGAACACCTGCATTGGTGTAAACAATTATACATACAGCTTGAACTGAGGAAACAAATGAAAAAGGCATGCTGTCCCCCTCCCCCATCTGTTATCAAGCAGGAGGTAGATCAGCCTTGTATAAGGGTGTGTTATATGGGGAGGAGAGCATTGTATAAGGCTGTGTTATAGGAGGGGAGGAGGAGAGCATTGTATAAGGCTGTGTTATAGGAGGGGAGAGCATTGTATAAGGCTGTGTTATAGGAGGGGAGAGCATTGTATTGTATAAGGCTGTGTTATAGGAGGGGAGAGCATTGTATTGTATAAGGCTGTGTTATAGGAAGGGAGAGCATAGTATAAGGTTGTGTTATAGGAAGGGAGAGCATTGTATAAGGCTGTGTTATAGGAGGAGGAGAGCATTGTATAAGGCTGTGTTATAGGATGGGAGAGCATTGTATAAGGCTGTGTTATAGGAAGGGAGAGCATTGTATAAGGCTGTGTTATAGGAAGGGAGAGCATTGTATAAGGCTGTGTTATAGGAAGGGAGAGCATTGTATAAGGCTGTGTTATAGGAAGGGAGAGCATTGTATAAGGCTGTGTTATAGGAGGGAGAGCATATTTGTTATAGGATGGGAAGTGTTATAGGAAGGGGGGAGCATTGTATAAGGCTGTGTTATAGGAAGGGAGAAGCATTGTATAAGGCTGTGTTTATAGGAAGGGGAGAGCATTGTATAAAGGCTGTGTTATAGGAAGGGAGAGCATTGTTGAGAGCATTGTATAAGGCTGTGTTATAGGAAGGAGAGCATTGTATAAGGCTGTTTTATAGGAGGGAGAGCATTGTATAAGGCTGTGTTTCTAGGAGAGAGCATTGTATAAGGCTGTGTTATAGGAAGGGAGAGCATTGTATAAGGCTGTGTTATAGGAAGGGAGAGCATTGTATAAGGCTGTGTTATAGGAGGGGAGAGCATTGTATAAGGCTGTGTTATAGGAGGGGAGAGCATTGTATAAGGCTGTGTTATAGGAAGGGAGAGCATTGTATAAGGCTGTGTTATAGGAAGGGAGAGCATTGTATAAGGCTGTGTTATAGGAGGGGAGAGCATTGTATAAGGCTGTGTTATAGGAGGGGAGAGCATTGTATAAGGCTGTGTTATAGGAGGGGAGAGCATTGTATAAGGCTGTGTTATAGGAAGGGAGAGTGAATCTAACATCTATAGACTCAATAATTGCCCAGATCCTTTACATAGAGCCATCACTGGGATAAGGGGCATAGAGAGAAGCTGAGACAGCCTTTATTATACACGCAATCATCACAGGCAGTTTGTTTCACTTTCAATTTCAACAGCTCAGAAGAGAGTAAGCACAGAGTGCAGGCAGCCAATCACAGCACAGTGGGCGTGTCCAATCCAGGGGACATGTCCGAACAGTCTGAATGAAATGTCAGCCAGCCAATCACAGAAAAGGGGGCATGTCCTATCCACCTGCTGCAGAAATAGCTTATAAACGCACAGATTAGCTCATAGCTGCTATACTAAGTGATTAAGGTAATGCAAACTAATTGCAAAAATGCTTATTTTTACTGTCCCCATCATTACAAATATGATCTTTGTAGCGAGAAAACATCTTTAATCCAAAGTATATTTAGAGTTCTTAGGGTGTGTTCACACGGTTGATTTTTATGCGGTTTTCGGAGCGTTTCCGCACCCAAAACCATGTAAAAGAAGCCTCCAAAGCGCCCCCAGTTCATTTTCATTAATTCCTATGTAAAACAGCGTTGTAGTTCACACATGACGTGGCTTTTATGTGCGTTCTCCGTGCTTCTTTAGAGGCTGCAAAAGTGTCATGTCAATTCTTGAAGCGTTTTCAATGCTGCAAATCCCCATAGGAATCAATGAAAATCTTCAAAACCTCAGCTCGGTTTTTGCCCTGGCTATTCATTTGTATGGCTGTTTCAGAAAGAAACCAGTGTTAGAAAACCTCATTGAAAATCTGATCAAATCCTCGTTTGAAAAGTGCTGTGTAGAGGCGCTTCCAAAGGAGGTTTTGACGGCAATTTGGACGCTGAAAATTCAGGGTTCAAATCAGCCGTGTGAACTTACCTAAATCTATAAATAATACATCGCTGTAACCGCAGCTCAGCTAAGAATCATGTCATGTGCTTCATATAAAGATATTCTTTTACCAAATAAGTTTAATGTTAATTAGCTGAATCGTATTCCTATTTCTTATATTTCATTGGTTTTAGTACGTAAGGGGTCTAACCCTAGGTCTTTGTCAATAAAAAGAGCATACCCTGGGAAGACCTCGCCAAACCAAACACCAATGACTTGGTGGAAACTCAATCTGAATCTCACAGGTAACTGGAGCTTTGAGGGTTCACTTCAGTTTTGCAAGGCCCCCCCTTTAGAGACAGTTGTCAGAACCATTCATAGAATGCCTTAGATGTATAAACACTCAGGGGGACATGTATGAAAACTTTCTAGGTCTAGGACTCTGGTTGCTATGGGCAACAAAGAATCAGAGCACCCTTTCATTTCATATGGTGCTTTGAAAAAAAATGAAAGGGGCGCTCCAAGTGGTTGCTATAGGCAACAAAGAGAATCTTTGGCTATGTTCACACGGCTTATTCTGGGACGTATTTCACCCCGTAATTTGCGCCGCACTGCGCTAAATACGGGGCGAGATACGTCCCATTCATCACGGTAATCCACAGTTCTCATAGAGAACTATGGATTATGTCTGCTCTCCCTGCTCGCACAATACGGCGAGGGGGGAGAGAAGTGACATGTGATATTCAAGGCGTATACGCGCCGAGAATAATGAATGTCTATGGGGCCGGCCCCCCGCCCCGAGCACACGGCACAATTGCGGGCGAAATACGTCCTGCAATTATTGTCGTGTGAATCCTGCCTTAGACCTAGAAAGTTTTCATACATGTGGCCATCAGTTCACAGTGCCTCCTTATTGCATGTAATAGGGAAGCTCCGCAGACCCCCATTACTGTCTTTTTGCCCTCTGTTTGGATAGTAGATGCTAGGGCTTGTTGTATGGAATAACACAGGGGGCTGGGCTATTTCAAACAGCATTTTACAGGGCTACTCCATAGCCCGTATACTTTTTTGTGTACATACAATGGATGCCACTGAGAGAATTCCCTGACATACATGGGGTGTGAAATTAGCCTTTCATGCCTTAAATAGTTTAGACTTTAAAGGAGTTGTCTCATTACGAGCTTTCAGCCTGTCAGTGTCCCTGGTAAGTTGAACTGAGGGGCGTGTTTCTTGGTCTGTCTGTTCTGCTCCCTCTCCCCCCTCCCATCAGCACACAGGCAGCACGTAACTTCTATACAGGGGGGGAGGGGGTTTGCTCTCAGAGTTTCACCCTGTGTGTGCCTGCCTAGGTCTGTTAAGGAGAGGGCTGATCTAGGAGTGTGAAGGTGGTGTGTAATAGAGCAGAGAGGATGCATGTGTTCCCATATCCCCCGCTTAGCTTACAAGTCTCCACAAACTCCAGCAACAACAAGGGCAGTTTTTCTAAAACTCAGGATGTGTCACTAATACAGGAGAACATAAAGTATTCACATGCCCCTGATCTGTATAATATTAGTATAGTCACAGTTTCCAAAGACATATCATGATTATAGTAACAAACAGGGTCACTGCTGTCCCCCATTATCTGTGTTTGAGAGCAGGAGGAAGCAGGCACACACCGGGTTATCCAGGGAGCTCGGACACAGACACCAGAGTCCTCCTCCCCTCCCCCTCCATACAGAAGCATTCTGTGCGGGGGGGGCTCTCTGCTTGACCTGTCTTCAAAGGTGGGTGAGTCATTCAGACTGACAGCCAAATAAGATAAGGATCAACAGGTCGGTACTTAGAGATCTGAGAAGCTGATGTAGTAATACTAACAGGGCTAGCTCAAAATCAGTAGGACATTTGTAATGAAATATATTGCAATAGCCCGTCTTTTTTTAGATCTTAAATTAAAATCCCAATCATTTGTAGCTGATGCAAATCCCTTTAACTTAAATACAAATAAGAACATTGTTGAGGGTTCAGCTTTTCTAACTCCAGTGGAAAGTCACATCTAGATGCAATGCTACATCTCCCTGCAATACATATCTATTGATGCACTAGGAAGGGACAGAAGTGGGGTGGGGAAGCAGACAAGGGTCATTGTTGTTGTCGAACCTTCCAATGGCTATAGAACTTTACACTGCATATGGGATGCATACCTACCGCAGAGGAGGGAAGTTGGGGGTATCTGGCTGCCCACCAGCGGTCCTTGTTTGTGGCATTTATGACCATTACACCTTCACTACAGCTGTGCTTTATTGACTCCACCAAATACAGGTTTTATTGCCATGTAGAGATCTTATTATACAATATGGTAATCATTTGTAAATCTAAATGGCAGAAGTGAAATCTGGCTACAGTGACATAAGGCAGACAGGGATAAACCTCAATCACCTTGACGTGCTCTGTTTATAAGGCCTTGCAGAACATCTGGGAGGAAGTTAAATTTATAGCACAGAGACGCCCCCAAAATTTTGCCAATAAAAATATGGGGGGCAAATAAACAGGAAGAGCACATGACAACTTTTTTTGCAATCAAACCGAAGCACTGCAAACTATCATTCACACACCCCTGCCATTGTGCATTGGGTTTTTATAGACCCCCTTTCAATTTTCCCGCTACAAAAGATATTTGTGAAGAGAAAAAAAAAAAAACTGAAAAACATTCCTTTTAATAGGATTTTTCAGTCCACAAAAGGGGGCCCCCTTTCACAGGGCTTATTTCCGACGGATTTGGGCCCCCGTACCCGCGCCGGATTTGCGCTTCAATACGGCGCCAAATCCCGGATTTTTTTACGGTAATCCCCTGCTCCATAGAGAAACATTGGGATGTCCGTCGCCCCCCCCTGGGAAAACCCGCCGGGGGGGGAGAAATGGCATGAACATTATTTACGGCGCGGACCGCCGAAAAACAATGTTTTTTGGGTTCAAGGGAAGCTGGGGAGCGGCGCCCCCCCCCCGTGCTCTGGCCCCGCCCCGTCCCCCCCCGAAATTCCCGGCGGTTTTGGGTGCCTCAATAGGGCGCACAAACCCGTCGGGAAAAAAGCCCGTTGAACGGGCAAAAGAAAAAGCCCCCCGGATTTTTGCCTCTTAAAGGAACCTGTCAAAATGGTTGTCCCCCCCCTTGCGAGGACAGCAAAATGCTAGTGTCAGACCTCTGTTTTTCCACACTGTGCCCCCTTTTTCTTTTAAGTTTGCTGTAGTTTTAGACGGGCATCCTAAAAACTGGGGGCCCCCTCCAGCTTTTGGGAAACTACAACCCCAAACATTTTTTTTATAAAATTTCAATAACAGGGGAAATGATGGAGTTGAAATTTTCCCAACACAGGGGGGGCCCAAAGTTTGGGGATGCCTGTTTTAGAGCATTTCCCCCCCTAAAATTTTTTCCCTGAACGGGTTTTAACCCCCCCCCCCCCTCAACTGAAAAACCTTTTACTTTAAATTAATACTAAAACTCCTGCACCCTTACAGAAAAAGGGGAAACACAGCGTTTGGGAAAACAGCAGGCCCTGTCACTAGTTTGGGTGTTTGCCCCCCCCCCCCCTCAGAAAGGGGGGGCAAAAACCTATTTTTACGGGTTCCTTTAAGAAGTGCAAAAAAGTGAACACCCGGGGAATTTCAGACAAAGAAGTTTTTAAGAAACAAACTGGGGGAAAAAAAACGCTCCCAAGAAAGCCCGTCAGAGAAGGTCCAAGAAGAGGGACAGGAATATACAGTAAAGACCCCAATCACATACTTCCCCCGGCTTGAAAGTTGTAGAAATGTAAAAAAACCATTACCCTAAAGTTAAACCCCGGAAATTTTTTGGGCAGGGACCCCTTTCCCCCCGCAATTACACCGTTTTACGGGGGGGGGAGCATGCTTTTTTTTCTCCCCCGGTTTTAAATACGCCGTAAATAATTGACATGAACACCCTTTTCCCCTCTCCGCTTGGGTACGAGGGGGGAAGGGGAGCCGAAAATCCATTTTTTCTCTGAGAACGGGGGATTACCGAAATTTAACGGGGAACCTTATCTCGCCCCGTTTTTCGGGGGAAAGTACGGAATAAAAATACGGGGCGAGATACGTCCCAAAATAAGCCGTGGGGAACATACCCTTTAAAAAAGGGGGTTTTAAACGTTGAGCTGCTCGTGGTTCGGGCTAATTTTTTCCCTAAATTTTAAATTTAAAATTTTCGGGGGCTTTGTTTTTCCTCTCGCAGCGTGTCTCTCCTCCCAGGGGGCGATCCCCCTCACTGAAGAACTGTGACATAACATTTTTTTTTAAAAGCAGGGGATCCCAGATTTTGTCGGGATAAAAACGGGCTCTGTACCCTTCCTTTCCCCGCTTATTTCTGCAGTCTTGAGGTTTCCAAACCCCAGCAACAGCTGTCAAAGTTTAGTTTACACACTATTTAAAAAAAGCCGGGCAGCTTTTTAAGATATCTGCTTTCGGGCCAGGACATGTGGAGAAGCAAATCAGTTTTTAAAGGAAAAAGGCCGGGGCTCATCTTGTAACTGATTTGGGGGCTGGGGGGTGCACGCTAAGCATAAATAGATTTAAATTGTTTTTAAAAAACCCGGGGGGGGTTTTTTTTAAAGTTCTAGTCCCCACAGGGTATTTTTTTTTTTTTTTTTCCCCAAAAATTCAACACAATGTAGAGAGACCAAAATTTATATGTTAATCCTATAATTGATATTTATATATATAAATATATTATATAATAAAAACATACGGGGCCCCCCCAAAACTTTTCTAATCCCCCGAATAATGCATTGTATCACGATTTTGGAAGTGCTTGGTTGGACTGAAAGGGATAGGACACTATAAAGGGGACTTTGTGTGTGTATAGAAAAATTTTTAGATGTTCAAAACATAATTTTCATATCTTTACATATGTGTAATTTAAATTTTTTTAAAAAAAAAAACAAAAAAAAAAAAAAAAAAAACACTACTGAGGAAAAATTTAACTCCCCAAACCCCTGGGCCCCTTTTAGGGCTGAAACCTAAGCAAATACTCCAAAACCCGGGAGCTTTATGCAGACACAGTGTTGAAACCCTTTTTTTTACAATTCAGGTTTATATGTCCTAAGGAGGCCCGGGGGTTTCATTCGATCTGAGAACAAAAAAAGCCTTCTTTTCCAAGTAAAAAGCTTTAAGACGGACCTGTTAGGAGGTGAAAACAACCTCTTGGCAAAAGCCCTTTTAAAAAGGGATTTAAATTTCCCAGATCACACCATAGACCGAGAGTACTTAAACCAAGAAATCTGGATTTATTTTAGATTTTAAAAAAGCTCAAGGGGATAAAAACAGAGTGTGAAGGGGAGCCAATCACAGCGCAGGGGGGTGGCCATGAGTTTCCTGTCTAGGGGGGATCCCCAAAAGGCCTTTAAAGAAATGTCCCCCCCACCCCAAACCCCAGTTTCAGGGGCCCTGCTAGGGGAGGAAAAAGACTCGGGGGGGTTTTTTTCCCCCAACGGGCAAAAAAAAACAGTTTTACAGCGAAGCTGATATTGCAAAACCCAATTTGCAGAGGAAATTCAACCCAATTACAAAAGTGCTTATTTTTATTACCCCCATAATCTAACATTAAATCTTTGAAACGAAAAAAACCCCTTTTAAAACCCCCTTAACCCCGTGGGGGCCATTTTGGGGGCCCTTTCTTGACAGAGCCCTTTTTTTTGAATCTTCTGGGGTCCATTTTAAAGTGAGAAAAAACTTTTTGGACACTTTAACCTATCCATGAAAATTTAGGGGGAGTTTTCTCGTGACCCCATTGTGCTAAAAGAAAAGTAAGAAAATTATTTTGGCCCCAAAAAGTTTTTGGGTTTATTTGTGAAAAATATCAAATTATCGGAAAAATTTTTCCCCAATTTCAAACTTAAAAAATTTCTGCATGTAAGCCCGATGGGTTATTCCACTAAAAATTTGTTTTAACCTAGAAATCTCCCAATATGTCGGGGCGTAATTTGGAAAATTTTTTTTTTAAAATGTCTTTTTTTTTTTTACGACATTAGGGGTTTATAAATTTAAGTATTTTTTTTTCAAATTTTCAAGAAAATTTTGCAATATACTTATTTTTAGGGGACCATCCTTTTTCAAAACGGGGATTTTAAATTTGAC
The DNA here is from genome assembly GCA_025379985.1 of Phyllomedusa bahiana. Lineage (NCBI taxonomy): Eukaryota > Metazoa > Chordata > Amphibia > Anura > Hylidae > Phyllomedusa > Phyllomedusa bahiana. The sequence continues at coordinate 113,565 of JAODAL010007546.1, forward strand.
CTTATGTTAAATTTCCCATAAATACCTCATCTAAGAAACTAAAACCCATTAAAGTATTCAAAAAAAAATTTTTAGGAATTTTTTTAAACCCCTTGGGTTTTTTTCACGGGAATTAAAGCAAAGGGGAAAAGTAAAATTTAAAAACCTTTTTTTGCAGATTTTCAATTTTTATACTTTATTGACAAAAAAAATGGTAAATTTTTCAGGGAAATGAAAAATTAAATATTGATTCCCCCCAATTTCTCCCTTTTCAATAAAACCCCCAAAATGGGCCCTAGTGCATTTATTTGGCCCCAACCACAAGCCCCAAATGGGAGGAGAAACCTACTGAACTTTGGGGCCTCTTTTTTCTTAAAATTTTTTATTTGGGGGGCCATTTCGGGTTTTCGGACACCCAAAAGGTCAAAAATTTAAATTAAATACCCCTAAAAAAAAACCCCATTTTTGGAAACTACCCCCCTTCCCGGAATATATCCAGGGGTGTAGGGGAAGTATATCACCCCACGGGCCCGTTTCAAAAAATTTTTTTAGAAATTGGGCCTCTGGAAAAAAAAAAAAATAAAATTTTTTTTTAAAATAATTTTGAAATTTTTAGCTAAAAATTTTTTTAAATTTTTTAAACCAAAGGAATTTTTGGAAAAAAACCCCCAAAAATTTGTGTTAAAATTTTTTTCTTCCCAATTTCGGCAATCCCAAAAACTTTGGGGGTTTTTAAACTGCTTTTTGGGGCGCAGGGGCCAGGGGTACAAGGGGGGGAGGCTATTTGGTTTTTTTGGGCGCACAGATCTTGGTGGGGCCATGTCGCATCTGAAAACCCCCAAAGTACTAGAAAAAGGGTAAACCTTTCCCAGAATTTCCCTTTTTTGGGGTTTCAACACCCCTCAGGGATCTCATCTAAGGGGGTATTTTGCATTTGGGGCGCAAGGTTTTTTCCGTATTTTTTTTTTTTAGCTTTGGGGGCCAGGGAAATGGAGGGGGGGAAAACGCATTTTCCGCCATTGTTTTTGGGGTTTCTTTTTTACAGTTTTTCCGCCATACGGGAAAAAATAAACGGGATAATTTACTAGGGGGGTGGGTACAATTAAATTATAAAATTTTTTATTGTTTTTTATTTTTTTATTTTTTTTAACAGCAATAGAAGCAAATTTTTATAAAAAGGTTGCTTTTTTTATGTTGTCCTTTTTCCCGACAGCCATAGCTTTCTTAATTTTTTTCCCAAAAGGGCTGTTGTGGGCTTGTTTTTTTTCAGAGATTGAAATTTTTTTTTTGGGACCATTATGGGGGCATGTGGGTGCTTTTTATCACTTTTTTAAGGTTTTTTGTGGAAAAGGGTTTTTGGGACAAAAAAAACAGCCTTTCCCGGTTTGTTTTTTTTTATTTTTAATTTTTTTTCAGCGGGCCCCGTGCGGGATAAATGGGCATGCTAGTTTTTTCTCAGCAGGTTTTATACGATTAAAAAGCGAAACCACATTTGTTATTTTTTTTTTTTTAAAATTTTTTTACTGCTTTTACAAAAATAAAAAAACTTTTTTTGAAAAGGAAAACACGTTTTTCCCTCACCTCAGTCTGAGAGCCATAACTTTTTTTATTTTTTTTTGTTTATGGAGCCCGAAAAGGGGGCTTTTTTTTTTTCGGGTAGTTAAAAGTTTTTATTGGTTAAAAAATTTTTTTAGGGGGGGAAAAAAACTTTATGATCGCTTTTTTAAAAACCGTTTTTTTGGAAAAGGGATGGGGGAAGAAATACTGGGAAAACCTAGCATTTTTTTTTATTTTTAATTTTTTAAAACGGGGGAACCTTGAAATATCCGTGCAAGTTTTGTTTTTTTTTTCGTGGGTTGAGACATTTCGGTGATACCCAATTTATGTATTTTTTTATTTTAAAAACCAATTTTTTTTTAAAAAAAATTTTTTTTTATTTTGTAAAAAATATTTATGCATTTTTTATCTTCTAATAAACCCCAAAAATTTTTAAAATTTTTTCCCCTTTTACAGGAGCTGGTAAAAACCCTTTTTTTTTGGGGGATGAACTGGAAAATTTTTTAAATTGGTTTCAAAAAATTTTCGTTTAAAAAATTTTTGAAACGCTTTTTTTTCCATTTTATGTGCTGCAGGATGTACAAAAATCGCAATTCCTTTTACTGTTTTTTTTTTTGTTTTTTACCGGGGTTCCCGTACGGTGAATTTTAAAGTGACAGATTTTAAAAGGGGGGTCGCTACCCACAAACGGCAAAAACCAAATATGGGGACTTTATTTATTTTTGGGTCTTTTTTGGGCGATTGGCGTTTTTTTTAAAGGGAAAAGGGCGTTTTCGTGGTTTTTTTTTTTTTTTTTTGTGTTTTAACCTTTTTTTCCCCTTTTTTTTTTTTCTTTTTCACAAATTTTAACCTTTTCCCCAGGGGGGGAAAGGGAGAAAAAAATCTCAGATCGTTTATGCAAAAGGAGAACAGCAACAGTTTTATAGCTGTATTCTGGTCTCCATGGCAAAACCGTCGTCCCCGCTCCCACAATGGGAAATTTTGGGGATCGTGACATCACCAAAACAACCCGATGCGTCATTCAGCATCCGGGGTGCCTTGGGAGGAAACCAAATAGCGGCGCTCAGGCCATTACTTGCGCCCCATCTTTGGGCGGCCCGGGGGGGTCACTCCCCGCCGCCCGCAGCCCCATGTCCCCGACTAAAGATTTGCGACAACGGGGAATTTAAACTCCCCCCGGGGCCGGGGCTCACTCCGGGGCCCCGGGGGGGGATGCGGCAATTTATTCCAGCGGGAATATACCCCCGGTTTTCCCTTCCGCATCTTGGGGCGCCTCCGCTTGGGGGGGCGCGCAAGGGTCGCCTTGACGTATCATTTCGGGGGAATTTTTGCGGAAAACCCCCACCCGACTTTGGTAAAGAATCGGCAAAAAGTCCCGGGAAGGGGTTAAGGACTGGCCGGTTTTCCTTTGTTTCATTCCTCCCCTCACATTTCCAAACCTGTCATATTTTTAGGGACAGTTTTTTGTTTGTTTTAATCTCCACCTTTTTCGGGGACTCCAAAAATTTTTCAATGTTTCTTCCCCCGTTAGAAAGGGCAATTTTTTTTTTTTTTTTGTGGAGCGAGTTGCAATCTTTTGGTACCATAAAATGAACTGGGAAATTAGAAGTTAAAAACCCTTGGGGGGGAATCAAAAGCCCCAAATTTCATTACCATTTTTGGGGTGGTTCTATTGATATTTTTTTTAAAGGGAAAAATATTTTAAAAAAAAAAGGGCTTTTTTATTTCTTTGGGGAAAAACCCACATTTAGAGGTAAATGACTTTTTAGATCAATTTTGTTTGATTTTTTTTTCTAGAAATGAAAGATATCCAAAAATTGACAGACCAGTAAAAAAAGATGCCTTATTTTTTATTTGAATATGTAGATTATTATATTTACATTATTAGTATCTGAATTTTAATCATAGGAGAAAATTTTATTTTGCTTTTTTGCTCATAGGCTATGTCTACACAGCACTGGTTTTCCGTCGAATGTTCTGCGATTTTTAGTGTTTAGAAACCTCTGAAAATCTGACGGAGAAATTTTCACATAGACTTCAATACAAAAAAACGACCTGCTGTCTACACAGGTCAGTTTTCAAAGCTGAAGGTTTTAGGAACATGTAAAATCTGCCAGAGTCCGGCAGAAAGTTTACTATTGAATTCTATGGCTAGGTCTACACAGAACAGGTTTTCTGGCAGACTTTCTGTGGTTTTTAGAAACCTCTGAAAATTTGATGGAGAACTATTCACACAGACTGCTGAAAAACTGCCCTCCCCCAAAAAAAAAAAACCACCACACCAAAAACCTCAACAAAAAACTAAAAACCACCCAACAAACTTGTCAAAACCCAGCTTCTTTGGACAAAAAAAAAAAAAAAAACTGACAAAAGACTCCGGTTGAGAGCGGTTTTTAGGTTCAGGTTTTTGACAAGTTTTTGGTCCTATGCTGTGTGGTCCTAGCCTTATAATCTAATAAAATTTACTGCAGCTACCTAATGAATGGTTAAAAAAAGAAAAAAAAGTTCTAGGCTATAAATTTATATTCATTTCAAAAATATCACCCACTCAGGCAATGTAATCAGACACGACAGAACATTCTCAATAGAACATTCTCCAGAGAAGTGTACAGGATGCAGAGAAAATGAGTTATAATGCAAGTCAATTATAGCTAAAAATAAGACAAAAAAAAAAAAAAAAAAGCTTATCTTTGCTTGCATTCTCATTTTTTTGTTTAATGTGCAAACACTGGGACTTCAAGGACAACGTACAATCTAAAAAGGGGATTTTGAAGGCAAGGTCAGCATTTTTGATCTCCTCCTCTCCCCACCGCTAGATAGGTGACAAGGATACAAGTTTCGACATACCTATGTTTCCAATCATACCCCTAGTGTAAGTGAGAACATAAAATTTTAAATCGTTTATTTCAAGATGCCAAGGGTCCAGGCTCCAAGGCTGTAAACCCTCCGCTCCCGAGTAACCCATCCCTGCCCAGCAGACACTTGGCTCCTCATTAGCATACCACATGTGAGCAATTAAAAGTTTAGTTTCTCAGTTATGCTAAAGGTATGATCGTTAAGATAGGCGCGTTTAAACGTGTATCGCTGTCGCTCAGCAGTGTTTGTGGCATGGAGGTGCAAAAACTGGTGACATTCTCTTTAGTGTATGTTCACACTGGGTAGTTAAGCTGCAGATTTTCAATACAGATTTTCACAGTGGTAGCAAAGTGAATGAGATGCTAACAAATCTCAACCATTTAATGCAGAAAAAAATCTAAAAGGTCAATTTGTTTTGCAGAAATTCTATGGATTGCAGATTTTTAAACAAAAGCAGTTTGCTTAGTTTGGGCATCTCATAGAACACCTATACCTCAGAGCGCTGAAAAGTCTAGCTTAATGCACCTATATAACACACAGTAGTCCGTTCATTCACTGTTGTATTACAACAAAATTTGTGGCCACCGGCAACTCCCTCTGACCCGATCAGATGCCGGCCAGAGGTTCCATGGCAATCAGATGATTGCTGAATGGTCTTTATTTAAAGGGGTTTTGTCAATATGAAAATCCCTTGGAAAAGTCATAACAGACTAGACACCCTAATGCACAACATGTGGTCCAGGGACCACATGCAGCCCTCAGGACACAAACACGCTTCATCTCTGTTCTCATACTTAAAGAGAACCTGTCACATAGGTTATGCTCTCCTTGCTGAGGGCAGCACAAGCTAGTGTCAGACCTGCTGTTCCCAGCGCTGTGTCCCTTATTCTGTAAGATGCTGTAGTTTTAGAGCATTTAATGCTCAAATCTTCTACATGAGCAGGTGTTAGCCCTGCCCACCAAAGGCTAGCCCCAGCTAGTAAGGGTGCTTTCACACGGTGCAGTTTTGATGCGTTTTTTTGGATGCCTTTTTTGTGCAACAGTGTATAGCATGAACTGTTGTGCCTTCCTGCACAAAAAACGCATCAACAACGCACCAAAACCGCACCTTGTGAAAGCACCCTAATAGAGTTATCAGTTGGGGTGGGCGGGGCTAGCCTCAAGTGGGCGGGATATTAAAAAACGGACTCTTTTCATGACTCTTTTCTGGCTGAAAACTGCAGATTTGAGCATTAAATACACGAAAACTCCAGCATCTTACAGAATAAGGGACACAGCGCTGGAAACAGCAGGTCTGACACTAGCTTGTGCTTACCTCAGCAAGGGGGTATAATCTATGTGATAGGTTCCCTTTAAAGTAATATTTATCTTTTGAGAGCTGCATTCAGCTGATGGCAGGGTTATGGTGGGCACTGTCTGACTGGCGATGTTATGGTGGGCACTGTCTGACTGGCAATGTTATGGTGGGCACTGTCTGACTGGCAATGTTATGGTGGGCACTGTCTGACTGGCAATGTTATGGTGGGCACTGTCTGACTGGCAATGTTATGGTGGGCACTGTCTGACTGGCAATGTTATGGTGGGCACTGTCTGGCACTGTAGGGCGGTATATGGTATTTTAAGCCACCTAAATGAGCAATCCAGTAAAAACTGTTCTGTATGGTCTCTGGATTACTTGCTCAAATGAGTTTTTATTTCTGACACAGTCATGGCAGATCCACGAGATGTACTAATAAAATGTCTGAAAAAGAGACTCCAGACACAAGGAGATGAGCTGGAGAGGAGGCCATATATGTGTATCTCTCGAGTTATAGTTGTGAAAGACACTTCTGTAACCCCAAAAACTACAATGAAAACAGGCGTTTCATCTCTCTTTCTGGAGCACCGAGCAGTAAACCCCTAAAGTGGAATTTGGGGTTTACAATTGAAGTGCCATAAAGGTCTCAGATGGGGAATACGCCTCTGAGATTTACTGCGCCCCTGGTACAATACTATATGGCCCTTGGACCAGAAAATGTTGTGCACAAAACCCTATCTTCAAGTATTTCTCCCTACCTAAATGTATCCACATTACAGCAAAGCCCATTTACGTTTACTGAACTCTCATCAACTTCTGTACTTTCTTGTACAGTCTTCTAACGTTCCCTTAATGTACTGGAATCTGTACAGAAGTAAGCAGTCAAGTTGACTTAATTTGTAAGCACTGTGCTATGGCCCACCGCCTACACTTGGGTGTGGGTAAGAACTGGCGTATACCTTGCAGAATCTGGTTGAATGATGTGGAGAGCTACCAGAGGACACGACTTTTTATATTCAGTGCAACCTACCTGTCCATTATTAGCCCATGGGGAATGTAGACCTTTTCCAACTCGGCTTCATAATGCGTGGGAATACAGAACAGGTCAATGTCGTATCCTTGTTCATCATCAGCAAGCTGCAGGAGAAGGAGAAATATTTGAATAAGTAATCCTTTTAACCAGTGATAACATCAGCGGCTCCGTCACATACAACAGAAGCAGAAACTAAAACATATGCAAATGCTACAAACGTCCAGCACCAGGACAGACAAGTGCCAGCAACCTGCAGCGTCAGGAGGTGTGATCACTCCAGGAGCAGACTTCTCTAGAAACACTTCCAATAGTCTGGCACGCTGTGAACCACCATGGTGCTGGATTATCGGAAGGTACAGTGGGGGAAAAAAGTATTTATTATCCACCAATTGTGCAGGTTCTCCCACTTAAAAAGATGAGAGGGGCCTGTAATGGACATCATAGGTAGACCTATGCTAGAGGAGATCTGCATGGAGCAATGGGCCAACATACCAGCAAGAGTGTGTGCCAACCTTGTGAAGACTTAGGTCCCGTTCACACGGCTTATTTGCCGAATTCGGTCCGTAATACGCGCCGAAGTGCGCAATACGGCCAAAAACGGCTCATTCAATTACGGTAATTCACAGTCTCATAGAGAACTTGGATTATGTCCTCCTCCTCCTCGCCGCGAACCGCCGGGCGGGAGAAAATGACATGTCACTTCTAGCGCGTATACGCGCCGCTAACTAAGATTGTCTATGGGCCGCCGAAGTGCGCACTCCTCCGCACACATTCCCCGCATTCAGCGTCGTCCGCCGGCCACTACGCCCGCAATTAAGCCATGTGAACAAGCCTAACAGAAAACTCTTGACCTCTGTCATTCCAACAAAGGATATATAACAAAGTATTGAGATGAACTTTTGTTATTGACCAAATACTTATTTTCCACCATAATTTGCCAATTCTTTCCAAATCAGACAATGATTTTCTGGATTTGTTTTCTCATTTAGTCTCTCATAGCTGAGGTCTATCTATGATGTCAACTACAGGCCTCTCTCATCTTTTTAAGTGGGAGAACCTTTCCCCACTGTACCTAAACATGCAGATTTGTCACATCACTGATGACAGAATACAGGCCCCACAGATGCCATCATCACCGCCCCGCTAATCCAGCACAGGAATATTTGTGTCATGTTGGATCAGTGGGGTTTTCAGACTACTGAATAGAAAACTTGACTTTACTGACTCATTGCTTTTTCCCCTTTTCTGTTCCCGTCACTGCTAAAGATACACTTCCAAATAGATCCAGCCTTTTACACTGGTGTGCCAGGCAGCACATCCCTAACAACCAGTCACAGAAGTGCAAATAACAAGGGAAGGAAAAAGAATTGGCAGCAATCACCCCACATGTCCTCTGCTGCTTACAGATTTATTTTCTTTGGTTAAAATTTGCTTTATATAGATTTGATACTCTGACATTTCGCTTTGGATGTATAAAACCCTTTGACACTAGATTTTGCAGAAATACATAGGGCACGTCCACACGACGAGTACATTTTACTTGTCGTATTCTGCCACTGAAAACTGCGTCAGACATGTACAGGGAGTCCCCGGGTTACGAACTGGATAGGGACTGTAGGTTTGTTCTTAAAGGGTACCTGTCACATAGATTATGTCCCCCTTACTGAGGGCAGCACAAGCTAGTGTCAGACCTGCTGTTCCCAGCACTGTGTCCCTTATTCTGGAAGATGCAGCAGTTTTAGAGCATTTACCCCTCAAATCTTATTCATGAGCAGGTGTTAGCTCCGCCCACCAAAGGCTTGCCCCGCCCACCTGGCAGTTATTCTCATGTTTCTACCTATTCAAAGTAATAGGTTTGTCAGTTGAGGTGGGCGGGTTTGAAAAAAAACTGTCTCCTTGGATCTCACTTTGCCAGGCATGACATGGGTTAGGCCCATTTATGGGGATAATCTGCATCCAAGTCTGAGGTGAAAACTGTCGCTGCTTAGATAAAATCCTCAGCAGAAATCTGAATCAGACATTTCTGATCGGAAAAACCAGATATGGGGCTATACCAAAATTCAGCACAAAAACTGGGGGCGGGCAAAAATGTTTAGATTTTCCTGCCCTCTCTGGCCCCCCATGTTGTATGGGGGTGAAATCTCCTTTTGGGGGTTTGCATGGTTTTTTTTTGTGGAGGCCCCCGCTGGTTTGCATTAAAGGGGTTTTCTTACTATGATTAGCTTTTAAGGTGTAGGGAAAGGTAAATGAGGACTATTAGGAAGTAGACTGCCGTTTTGATTTTGCTTTGTTGTAGCGGCTAGTTTTTCTGGGGCTCCCGACTACCTCCCCTCCTTTTTTTTTCTTACAAATTTGGCCCCAAGCGCGAGCCCAAACCCATTTTTAAACCCCGGGGGAGTCTCCTCTCAAGCACAGGAGCTTGATTACTTAACCTAGTTTTTAGTGTTCGGGCTCTTTCATACAGCTTATTTGTGGGCACTTATTACTTAAGTACTGTCCGTGCCTACAGAGAACTAACATATCGACTCTTAAAGGCAGTTTATGCACCGATAATACTGTAGAAATCTGCCTCGAGCAGTCTGCATAGTTTCCTTATTGAACTTCCGCCAGCAAGCGTAGAATTTACAAGGAAGCAATGCCTTTTTCAACCCGTGACAAAGACACGTGAACCCCCTTGAGTCTCCGTCTTTAACACTATTTCTGATCTGCAGCATCACCACTATGAAAAGAATCACTTGAAATAGAACTGATACCCCGTCACTGCTTAAACCACCCACAGCCTGACCAAAAATAGAGTCTGACGCTGACTGTGGCTCTGTGAAATGGCATGTAAAAAACCCCCTTTAAGTTTTCCGAGTTAGAAACCAGAATATCTGAAACTCTTTGGTTTTTGTTCAAAAGTTAAATTTGTTGTAAGTCGAAATGATATTTATTAAAGTAACTACCAAAAAAGTTTTTTTTTTTATTTTTGTTTTTGGAAAATGCAGGGGGGGTTTTTTTCATTTGTTTTCTGTCTTGGGCCCCTGTTAAAAGATTTTTTACCTCATGGGCTGCTGTGGCAGCTGGAACTTTTTCCACAGCTACTATCTGCTAGAATAAAAAGGCCGCATGCTCCAAAGTCTCCATTTTTAACTAGGGGACAAAAATAATTTTCGGGGACTGCCTGTATATATAATCTTCAGGTAGTATACAAAACAGAAACCTTTTATACTCTAAGGTTATGTCCACACAACCAGTATTTCAAATCTGAATCCACACAGACCCCAATTTTAAATACTTGTCTAAAACCAACAGTAAGTATCCCCATTGACTTGAATAGAAAATACACTTTTTTAGTTTCATAAAAAACAAAGAAAATTTGTGTATTAAACACGGGGGTTTTTTCTAGGGCCAAAAAAACCTCCCCGGAAAATTCGGGGTTTAAAATTCCCCGCCGAATTTTGAAGCCCCAACAGACACGGTTTCCCAACTCCGTCCCTCAAAAAAGTCTTTTTTAGGTCTCCCCCAAAACACTGAAAAAATTTAAAAACCGGGAAACACAACAAAGAAACACCGGGAAAATGAAAAATTTGAAATCCCGAACGAAATCCGGAAAAAACCTTTTTTCCTTCAGGGGGGGCCCTTGATCTAGGGACCATCCCCATATCGGGATCATCAAACACCAATTTTTGGTATCACCAAATTTTTGGATCTGTCAAAGTATAATTAAAAATGTCTTTTTTTTTTATAATGTTGTAGAAGACAAAAGAATAAATGCCCTTGAAAACCCTGACTAAAAGGGGGAAACCTTGGGGGTTTAGCCCTATATCGGGGTAGAATTATCTTTCCTCTTAATTGATTGTGTTTTTCACATTTTCATCTATTATGTTTTCGATATTTCTATAGTTTTTTTTTTTATATTTGTATATTTTTTCTCTGTTAATCCTTATTATATTATGACACTCCAAGACTTCTGAGCTTTATAAATTTCGGAATACTTTAAGATTAATTTTGAAATAGTACAGTAATCTATTTTTTTTTAATTTATGGGCCCCTTTTTTGTGTCTTCCCATACTCTTGGAAAGGTAGGAAAAATTTGGACAGTGTAGAAAGGGGGAGGTTTTTC